>JAJOOR010085960.1:0-16978 GCA_036250505.1 Solanum acaule | reverse complement strand
ATAGTATAAGAAATATTTTAAAATTATATCAAAGTAAATATTTTTATGTATAAAATAAAATTTTAAAATTACATATATAATGTCGGGTTGATTTTTTTAGTTAAAACCAAACAAACCCCAATATAGTCGGGTTTTTTTTTTCCAATACCAAACCAAGTCAAACCAAACCACTAGTCGGGTTTTTTTTCCAGTTTGACTCGGTTTGCGGTTTGGTTCGGTTTTGTACACCCCTGCAACAATATTTGGCAAAAAATATTTTCAACTTCAAAATTCCAATTTTTCATCCCTACCCTCGACCCACCCCCCCTCACCCACTCCCTACCCCCCCCCCCCAACCCCCAAAAAAAAATTAAATTTGTTTTTAAAAAATATTTTCAATTTCAAAATTTATTTTCTACTCTAGTAAAAATAAAAGATATTTCTCAAAAATATTTTTCGTTCATAAATCAAACACTAAAAATCTTTTTCGGAAAATATTTTCTACTCACCAACCAAACATGAGAAAATAAGTCAAAAATCAACTTGTTTTCCAGGAAAACATTTTCCTTCATACCAAACACACCCTTAATTCCTAATCTTTTTCATTTTCTTTTGACACTATCAACAAAGATAATTTAGCTTATGGAGGGAACAAAGTTTTGGTTAGTTCGAAATCCAAGACCGAATAAATCCAATATTAAAATTTGATGAGTTAAATTTTTTTACCTTCGAAGACTAAATTCATTGCATTCTTGATATTATAAATGGGTCTAGAATTTCCTGTATATTGATATTATATATCTTATCCTATGTGTGAAAAATGATGTGTTAAGCTTTAAAATTTGAAAAATAGGAAGATTCTGTTTTAAGCCATGAAAGTTTCTATGTAGACATGTGATACACCATAGAGACCTACAACACTTGTATATGTCCCAATTTTGACATCTCATATTTGCTTTTATATCAAGGCTTAATTTCACTTGATACCTTTCACCTCCCACCAATAACAATATCCAGTGCCCACCAGCAACAAGTATCATGTAACTCTGTCCACCAAGATTAGGACAAATGAGAAAAATCACCTAGTGTTTTTTGTCTCAACGAAATTGAACATGAGACCTCTTGATTCTAAACCACTTCGTTGACGACTAGGTCACACCATTGGATGCTAGAACTGGTGTTAATTACCAGTGGTGAACTTCTAAAATAGAAACAAATTTGGAACTCTCAAACCTCCATTTGTGTTGCAACAGGAAGAGTTACTACTCACATTTTTTATTTTGAAAGGAATAGAAATAGTGTTCGATTTAAATAACAGCAAGAGTCCATTTAAAGATCACATTGGCCATCCTACAGAAACTCTATTTTTGTGGAGCAAATTCATGGCAAATATTCATCCAACGGGCCATCAACACAAGCTTAGAGTTTAGTATGCACTCCAGGCACCAAGTTCCCCCCAAAAAAATTAAAAAAATTGGCTTACAGCTTGTATTAGAACAATTCACATGTGCTTTGTCTAAAAATATCCAAACAAGGTCTATGTTTGTGCTGTATCACCTTGCACGCACCTCGACTAATACTAAGAGGCTAGCTACCTCCCACCAGGAGCATTCTATCAGTTCACACAATTATTTCAGTATTTTGATGTTTGACATTTTCCAGGCACCAAAATTGAATGGTCTGATAAGTTGCTCCTGTAATTTATCAATTCTTGTGTCTATACATCTTATTTCACTTTAACTAACTTAAATAATGGAGATTGACGAAAACATCAGAATAGACGAACGACAATTCTATTCACCAATCTTTATCTGATAAATCCCCGCCGTTAAGCTTTCCTTCGTGTGTTGAAATATTGCACAACAGTGTCTTGTCAACATAACTATTATCAGATTCAAGATTGCATGTCAGCAGTTTCTTTCCTGTAAGCCTGGAGCCTCTCTTTCAACTTCTTGCTCTGTTCAAAATTTGCTTTCCTCTTTATAGCTTTCTGCAGAAGGACATCATATTTTTTTAACGGCTCATACATGAGGAACACTGAAGATATGTTTTCTAAGACATAATTTCCGAATAGGTAAAGCAAGAAACCTTACTTCCTGCCTAAAGCACCGGTCAAGCTTTACTTTCAGTTCTGTGCATTGCCCAAGGAATTTCCCTAGTGGGTGGTCTGTGTGACACTTCTGAAACTCTTCAATTATCTGCACCACGGCGACATAGCCATCTTTAGTGTATTTGATATGTTTTGGCAATTATTTCTTGAAATTAACCAATAAAAAGAACAAACTAATCTACAACTATGATATACACACGACGAAACTACATGTCAACTAAGTTGCACTGACTCTTCACTTTTGATGTCACACCCGTGTCGGATTCTCCAAAAATACAATACTTTTGGCGAATCCGACATGCACCCGTGGACATTTTGAAGACTCCGAGCAACATAGCATGTCAATGCGAATAAACACATGCAAAGGCAGTGCTTCAAAAGCACATGATGAATCTTATTTAATTTTACAATGTGAGAAACTTACATCAGCACATAAAGGGTGTCTATGTAGAGTCAAAGGTGGATGCATCTTCTTCCCTTGAGTTCAAAACCTATAGAAGTAGGAAAAAATTTCAAATAAATATTTCCCCTTCTCCATGAAGTAAGAGAAACATAAAGAAAAAGAAACAATAGAAAAGAGTGAAGCATCAGGAAACAGTTTGCATTTTGAAAAAAGAGAGAAGAAAGCAACAAAGCCAGTTGTTGTTACAAATAGAAGTCAGGTACTGGATTCTTGAGAAATAACGGATAATGGTGAAAATTCCCAGGCATTAAGTGAACTATGGTGGGGGATAGTTACACGTCCAACAACAAAAGGTAAAAATATCCTTTTTCAAGTTAATTACATCTCCTTTCACCAAAATACAAATAGCATTGCGATAAAGTAACATAAACTTCTATAACAATGCATAACCATTCGGTAAAAGCATTTCAGATTTCCTTCCCTATTTTCAACTATTCCCTTTTCTGTTGATATAACAAACCCGTTGCACCATATATTCCATATCCAAAAGATTCTGTAAATGCACTTCATGTTTTCTGTCTTTTACTCTACTTGTCTTCATTTTTGCAGCTCATTTTTAACTAAATATTTATTTCTGCATCCAATAAAGGCTTATTTTGCATTGATCAACAATGCAACAAATTATTAAAGCAAAGACACGCAAATTGACTAGCCCAATCTATTGAGCCTTCTCAAATATCTAAACGAACACAGTGAAAGTTGTATCCCATTAATCATGACAGATAGCCATAGTTTTCACTCAACACGTCCATTGATTGAAATGTTTTTCCCTACTATTAATTCCTTGAATTAAACATGTATAATTGGTCAGAATTTATTTGAATAAGGAAGATCATAAACTACCTCATTGGGAATTAGTATCATCATAGGGAGATGAGCTAATGCTTTGGGTATTGCCAAGGTTGGTCAACAGTCAAGTAATCACTAATCCACAGGCTTTCTAAAGGTAAGTATTGCCCGAAATCTTTAACTTTAGCAGAAGTAGATTGCAATTGTCCAACTGTAGCGACATTAATCTACAAGCTTTCTAAAGGTAAGTATTGCCAGTGTTAATCAACTGCCAAACATTTTTGACACTTATTGCTTCTTCTGACATAGCCAAATGAAAGAAAAAATTCCCTTGACAATTAAGGAAATAACCTCAATAATTTATTACCAGTAAATTCAACTGTAATTCCAGCGAAAATGTCACAGAATAACTTAGCCAAAAGGCCTAGAATTTCAGATTCCATTAATGAAGACTGGTGCTTATGACAGTGATCAAGTTCTAGAGACTGAAATTTCATATACTGAACCCAGATAAATCTCTAATAGGTATTGAAAGAAGCAAAGCAAGAATTACCTGATCGGAGAAGACCGGAGGTAGAGGTGGAACGCCGGCGCCGGAGAGAATGGGGATGCAGATAAAATTAGGGATCCGACTCTCGATTTCCCTTTACCCTTAAATAGTATTTGGGGATATTTGATTTCTTTTTTATATATGTAGAATGTTTTAACCTCTACTTTATTTTCCCTAAAAATTTATAATAGTATACTTTGTGATTGAAAATTAATTAATTCCGCATGAATATTGTTTGTCATTTACACCATACTAGATGTTGTGTGCCCGTGCAAGGCACGGGCCCGTGTCCTATTTCGTTTAGCCGTTAGAATTTCTCATGAAGATTCTTCTTCAATGAAAATCACTTATGAAACAAAGTAACAAATCAAATGAACCATGCATATGAGTTGACATAATGCATCTAGCTAAGAAACAAACACAGACACTTTACAACATAACTAAGAGTTTGAGACACTGGGGAGTAAAAGTATAAAATTAAATCTAAGTGTCTTATAGATTTAACATTTCCAGTTCATTTAATACAAACTTGCTTCGAAAATATTTCTTTTTCTAGGCAAGCAGCAAGGTGTTTTCACTTGATAGAGAAGCATATCCCTCTTTAAATGGCCTTCCTGGAGCAACACTTTATAGCGTAACTCCAAACCATAATTTTTGCAAAAAGGGATTCTAGATTTGCATTTGACAGCATTCCGGTTGTACTATCCAAGACCGCCACATTCCAAATGTTCATATAGACTATCAATCTTCTAAAAAGATTTTAACTCAAGATCTTGAGGTCTTAGACCCTTCTTTGTATCAACCAATTTTTCAGCACTGATGTTTCATGGCCTACTTTCTTCTGCAGTACAATGCTGATAATCGCCTGGAGAACAGTCCATGGCATGGAGAATTTGTTTGATTGTCCATACTTCAAACTCCGATCAAAGAGACGGGAGATATTAACTGTCCACTCCTCTTGGCCAAATTCCAATTAAACCTAAGCTTATCCAAATAATCAAACCTCAACTATTTTATACAAAACAACACTAAAGGACTGCACTGATACCTAACTTAGCACTTGTAAACCTCAATTATATAAAGGAATCAATCATCAGCCAGAAACGTAAGATAAACTGAGGGCTATCCTAAAGTAAAGACATATAAAAGCTACTAAACAAATAATTTTTAGGCAAATTGGCCAATAAAGTAAACTAAACAGCTAAAGCAAAAGAAAACTATCACCTTATGAGTAAATGGAAAAAATATGCAGAATAAACTTATATACTCAATCAGTCTAAAGCCGCTATTCATACATGAATAAAAATGTATAATCTTCATAACATGATAGAAAACAAAAAAGTAAAAGATATTGCACCAGTCAGAAACGAAGGAGAAATTTTCACAGGTAATTACTTATGTGTAGTTTGAAAATTGATTAGCTTGGTCTTAAAATCTAATACATCTGGAAATTTAAACAAAACAATGGCAATAGATTGAGCACACAGTTATTTTGATCTCTGACATGCTTGTTGATTATTATTTATAATTAGAGGACGTTGATTGAGCAAACATCAGGAAATATGGGGATCAGTATAGCATTTATGGCAGCAATGAAAGGCTACAAAATGGTTTTGAAAATGCCTTCGTACACGAGCATGGAGAGGAGAGGGAAAATGAGAGCATTTAGAGCCGATTTAATCCTCATCAATCCAACCTAAGGAATGAGAGGCACTGTTAAGAAGGCTTATGAACTTTTGGAATCTACACCTAATGTTTTCATGCTTCAACAATTCTACAACCCTGCAAACACTCAGGTAATTTTAAGAAACCTAAATTAATGTATTCTCTGTTTTACTACAGAATTCTCAATTGCTTCATATCGAAAGCATGATCATTTTGACACAACAGGCCCTGAAATATGGGAAGAAACTCTAGGTAATGTTGACATGTTTTTCATGGGAATACTGGTGTTGGACAATATCTTAAATCCAAAAATCCTAATGTCAAGTTAAATATATACTCTAATGTAGTACTCTTGATTCCTCGAGACAGAATCAGTAAACTTCCAAGATAATCCCATGTCAAGAAATTGAGAACAATCCTATGTCAAAAATAGTTAACAATGTGCTTATATGGACTCGAGCCAACTGAAAGTAATATACTGAATGGTGGAAAACCAGGTCCTCATCAGATAACGGGAAATGGGGTCGGATTCAAGCCAGATATCCTTGACATGGATCTAATGGAGGAACATTGACACTGGAAAAGTAGTGAAGGATTTCCTCGCTAAATATAACCAAAGTTGCACAATCCCTTGGAAACGAAGTTTGTGACTAAGATATAATAGAGCTAATAAGTGAATTTCCTGCCGAAGAATCAAGGATTACCTCAACTAACAACCATGTAATTCCACAAGTGGGGTCCGGAGATGGTGGTGCAAGGATTATCGATTTTTCTTCATGGAAAAAACTTAGGCTTGAGGAATCACTAAATAGCAGAAGTTGACACATACCAACAGTTAGCAGAAGACGGGACTAATTCTGTAATTAGTTTGTAACAAAAGATAATACTAACAAAACGCCATTAGGGTCAGCGATTTTCTAAAGCAAAATACATGAGAAAGTTAATAAGTAGAGGCACCAAACAATAATCATCCAAATCAATAGTTGGAGTATCAGTCTGTACATATGTATGTGAAGGTCACATTAACATACTCATGTAAGAATCTATACCAACAAAACAAGTGCAATAAGAGAAATTAATTGGAGAAAACAATTACCTCACCTGATTACAAGTGAAGATGGAGTATGAGAAGGAAACTGAGAGCTTGAGTATCAGAAGAACGAAGAAAGTCGGCAAAGTAGCATCGCAGATGCAGCACACGCAGGTACAGAGTCGGTCTTTTGAATGGGGAAAAAACGTGAAATGCCTAAAATATCCCCCGGACGACCAAAGTCACATTGACCGCAATACCCTTGGCCCTTATTTACAATGATGATTATATCTCATATTATTTGTCCTTTTATACTGCCCTAATTTTCTTGAAACTAAACAATATTTATAAAATGGATTTTTTATAATTATCTCTATCTTAATTTTGTAAATTAACATGTAATTTGGTATTAATATTTTTAGTAATGTGGAACAGAAAGAGTATTTTTATAAGTGTAAATCAAATGTTTATGGCAATTTGAAAATGGGTAAAAATCGTTCACGCCCAAACTTTGCTTTTAAAATGACTTCTACACAAAAATATTAAACTGTGTGCTTTAACTAGACGACACGACTTATATTGTTGCACAAAAGAAAGTTACAACTAATAATAGCAGATTATTGAAAGAGTAATCGATCAATGAGTACGAAATACCAGATGATTATAGAAAGAAAATAAAAAAACTAGTAATACATGCTCAGAACATGAAAAATCGGATTTCTTTTCTCCCATTGTTATTGGAAGAGATTTCTTTCAATTTCAATGCAAAAACAACTACTCCATCTAAAGTAAACAAATGTATTGCCTTTTTCATGTTTTCCCCACAGATTTAGTAAAATCATAATCTGCAAATATGTCATATAAAGGGTATCAAGCCAGCTCCCAACTCTTTATACACTAGCTAGACAAGTTTCCCCACTTTCATCTCTTTTGTCCCTACTTTCTACAAGAATTCTGGATGTAATCAAACTATTTGTCTATAATCAGAGATTTCTCTGATTTGAGGATGACTCTCTAATACCTTGTGAACAAATTGGTTGTTCTCTTATCCTCGATAAAAGGATTGACACGTTCTCTGTTGCAATGTCAAGACGTTCCCTAGACTTCGCTGATTCTGTTACTAGAGTAGAAACCATACTCTGCAATAACTGAACCCTCTCAGTGTGATCACTTTGAGTATTCTGAAGAGCTTTTGTTGCTGGTGTACTGATTCGTCGCCATCGGTGTGGCAGATATCTTTCTGGTATTTGGAAGCAATTTCCTGTTGAAAGAACACGGAGAGCATGGCAACAAAGAATTCCAGAGAACTCAAATTGATGGCAGCTGCAGCTTACGATGCCCTCTCTTGGAACCCAGTAAACTTTCCGTCCACCCTCAAGTTTTGTATGATGTCGGACAAGGAAACCATCTTCCATCTGGAATGATGCATAATGGGCAGCCAAAACAAGTTGTTCTTGAAGCTTAGAGAATGCAAATGGTGTCAAAACTGTAGCAGCATGCGCTTCCATGGGAGCACCTGTTTTAAGGCATATATTTTGTAGATTTTGCTGCATAGTCTGCTGCTCTCCTGTTTGATCCTTGAAATCAACTGTAACAGCCACCTGATAATCAAGACTATGTAATTCAGAATGGAGATCACTTTTACTCGGTAAAAACATATGATGAACCACCTTGAGAGGTTGCAGTATACATGCTAACTTTTCAACTATAGGACCAGCAGTAACATTTCAGTAATGACCTCATGTTTCCTATACACCTCCATCAAGTAAAGTGTGTATAAAACTAACCTAAAATAACTCAAGGGGAGGGGTGGGAAGGAACAAGTGGATAGCAGTGACGGCATTCATGACAATCGTCATGAATGACAATTTACTTCCAGATACTTGAGAGCAAGAATTATCAGGAAGCAAGCAGTGTTTAAACATCCTGCCAATTTTAACATTATGAGTAACTTTGGCGGCGTTGTAGCAGATATCAAGTCCCTAACCTTCATCTGGCTTTGAAGTGGTCAAGAGAAATTATTTAGCACTTTAAGAACATTCTACCACTACCAGTAAAAATAAACGGGAGCACAATTAAGGTCTAGATAATATACTTGTTCCACAAAATGTGCTAGCCGGCTTTGTGCACTCAGAAACCGCTGGATAAAAGTATTGATTGACTTTGAGTGGCCTGTTGTGGTCATACCGGCAAAAAAGTGGCTCCTAAGGTATGGCAGTGCCCACAGTGATCTCAAGGCAAATAGACTGGCAATATGCCTGTTTGTATGCAGTCCAAATGAGTTCACCATGTCTCTCCAACCCAACTCAAAGTCCTCCACAGATTCCAAATTATAGAGTCGGTTAAACTCAGCCTTCCATTCGTTGTAGCGCTCTCCTAAAACAGCATTAAACCATGATGGGTACTTTGCTACGACAAGCCAGATGCAAAGGGCATGCTTAGTCATGGGCATCTCCAAGTTAATCGCCTCTTTGAGACACATGTTTTGATCAGTTAGTACTGTTTGTGGAGCCTTCCCATTCATGAACGCCAAGAACACCTTAAACATTTGAAAACATACAAAGTATCAACAGAGATTCTGAAAATTGTTAATATACTCATTTGTGGACACCATTGCATATTCTCTTCTCTTTTTCTCAAATTTTCGTTTCTCCTTCAATTGGAGCAGGAGCGGATAGTAAGCTGAGAAGCTTTAAAAATATTCCTATATCCAAATGTTAGACCACAAAAGTTAAACAGTATTAACTGCGATAAGCGATATCAATACTTATCTGATCTGCCCAAAAAAAACACTGTTACAGCAAGCATTTTCCTAATAGAAACTAGTTATTAAAACCATTAATAATTCCTGCCCTTTCAAGACACATTTCCATTATTGCAAGCCCATATATGTTCAATTTATTTTTCAAGGAGATGTATCCGAATTTTCTTAAACACTCGCATAGTCTAATCTTTATAATACCAACAATGTTACTCTACGTTCTTAAATACTTGTCATCCTTACTAAAATTAGATGATCCACAATAGTTGTCATTTTAAAAAACCAACACATAATTAGTTATTTGTTTCCACCTTTACCCTTAGTCATAAATATGGAGAGATATTAATGTGGTGCAAAAGAAAGAAGCATTCAATAGACAGGATAAGTAAATAAGGATAATCTAGTCAAATTACCCTCTACTTAATGTTTATTTTAAGGAGTGTGCAAAAAACACACGACAAGTATTTATGAATGAAGGGAGTATATGAGAGAATGTTGGGTCGGTAATGTCCAACATATTCACAAGATGAGTGTCGTTGAGGTGTGAATGCTAAGTTGAATGTGTACTCATACAAGATAAGAAATGGCCACATTCGACAAAAGGTACGAGTAGCACACATCAAAGATAACTTCGTAGGTGCAAAACTATGGTGAGTAAAGGTGTTAAAGAGGGTACGAGGTAGACCTAAAATCACATGAGGAAACTGTCATGAACGACCTACAATCTCTTAGAATCCACACAAAAGATAGAGCACAAGAGAGAAAGAGATCTATATAGGCGACATTTATTAGTTCGGGTCCTACTGAGATTCATATGCCACTAGGGAATATAGAAAAATGCCTATTATCCACCAGTTTTATACCATGTGATACTGACCCTCGGAATTTCTAGGTTATCAACAAAATATAAAGAAAATCTGATACATCATTGTTGTTATTATTATCATTATTTATGTATAATATGGGTCTAAGATGAGCTTAAATGGAGCGGCAGGTTCAATGAGGATTCATATAGTTAATCCCAACTTGCTAGGGACTGAAGCGTAATTGTTGCAGTCATAGTATTTATAGAGTATGATCTTGCAGTTAGTCACTGTTACTTACCTAGAAGCATGGAAAATCTGACCAGACACATTATGAATCATAACAAGAATTTGAATCGTCAGTTAGTATAGTTATCCAAATGTCATATGCATAAAATATTTCAACTATATTCTGTGTTTATTTTCAATCATTTTTTTTCTTTTTCCTTTACTGGAGAGGGTGGGGAGTTACGGTTTTTAAAGAAGGGTAGGGATATGAGTAAAAGTGAAGGCCTCCAAGTAGGCCAATTGTTCAGAAATCAGCAGCATGAAATTGTATATTCCTGCTTTTACCTTCAAAGCCCAAGAGTAGGATCTCAAAGTTTCCTCTCGAAGAAGAACACAACCGAAGAAGCATGGCATACCATAGTTGTTCACTCCAACCCATATCCCAAGTGGCATGTCAAAAGCAGTCAACCGATGAGTTGTATCAAAGACCACAGCATCACCAAAAATGTCATATGACTGGATGGATGAAGCATATGACCATGCAATATTTTCCAATCTGTTGTTGGAATCTAGTGAAAAATCATACTTGAAATTGGGATCCTTTTCCTTAATGTTTCTACACATTCTCAACAAGTCTATGCTTTCATCCTCAGGATCCACCTTCCTGAATGACTGCAGCAAATTTCTGACATCCTTCTCAGTGAATGGCAAATAGCCTGGTTCCACACCCTTCTCTAGCTCCATAAGCCTCATCATTTGCTGCACTGAAATTCCTGTTTTAGCAAACATTAGAATCCGGCTCCTGTCTGCATCTGATATGCTGCGATATGCAGGAAGAAAGCGTACTTGATTTGGCTCTAGAAGTTCATGATTATGGTGGTTCATAAAACCAGTCACTCTCCATTCAGGCACTCCTAAGTCAGTTGTCTTGCTTATCCGCATATATGCTTGGCATCCACAACGGGAGGACTTTCTGTTCCTCTGAGGCTTACTATCATTAGCAGCTTTGACAGGAGTGTTGCCTGCACGATGGCAAACAAAATAGCGTCTTGTAAGTCCTTTGCCGACACCAGCTTTCCCTTCTGTGCGGTGACGCCTGATTGAAAAGCCACAGCCTTTCGCAAATTCAGCATAGAATTCATAAGCAGCATCATGATTGGGAAATCTTTGTCCTATATATGGAACTGCATCATTAGTTGTCTCCAGAGACAGCCTTGTTTGATCGGGTGATTCCTCAGTGCTGCTTGTATCATCCAAAGATAGAGATCTCTGTTCCGAGGGATCACCATAAAGCCCCATCATGTGCCCAGCCTCTTCAGACATTATAAACTTGTCAAGATACTGCTCACTACAAACCTAGAACCATGTCTAATTTTTTAAGTCACGCAGTTAATGTAAGAGTTCAACAAAATGGTTGTGTTTAATATATTACAATATATATGCAGAAATAAATTATGTTACTAGTAATACAGATACGTAGACCTAGTTTAACTAAATATAGATCAAAGCGGAAGCCAAAAGAAGCACTAATTGAACAACTCAGAGTTCATTTGGGAAAAGACTAACATAGCAGCTCATATCATGACACTCCCAGACATTCATACACATAAACAAAGACATACAGAATAGACCACTTTTAGATGGTCACAGATTAGGATATAAGGATAATAGGTAGCAGCACATTGTCTTGATGTCCGTTCATATTAACAGTCATAGTATTACTCCTTTAATTTCTTATCCTTCGATTTATATTATTATTTTTTTTGATAAAAATCGATTTATATTATTATTATTATCAGTTGATTACTTATATCTCAATTATCATATTGTTTTGTTATAGTTTGTGTTCTATTGCTGTATGTTGTTTTTTGGAACTGTTAAGGACTATTTTACCTTGAGACGAGGGTCTATCGAAAACAACCTCTCTACCTCTACGGCTCTAGCGCAAGGGTAATGTGTGCATAGACTCTACCCTCCCCAAACTCTCACTTTGATGGTGAATTTGAAATAGTTGAATTAACTTGATCCTCAAAACAAATAAACAAAAAAATTCACAACGTATAGAGAGACCTAATAAAAGCTCATAAAATCTACAATCAAAAGTGCTCAACTTTTACAAACATTTTGATAATCAACCAAGTCCGAGTGTAATAGAACTCTATAACGTTTACAAAAACCATTCGTACATATAAAAGGTTTCATCATAGAATTCGATGTAATGCAGTTCAAGCATTGATCAAAGCAGCGAAAAATACAGCATTACTTACAAAATCAGAGAAATGAACCAAACGATTCATCTAAAACATCACTATTCAATGATTTTGTTCATCCATAACTGCTGGAGACTTTGTGGTTTTTGATTATCCGTTGGGAGTTTTGTTTGAGAGAAGAAAATGTTTAAAAGTGGAGAAAGAACCCTAATTTGCGCAGGTATGTGATGAGACCCTTTTATACCGCGGCGCACGTTTAAGGGAATTACTCTATTTTGTTAACAGAACGGCGTCGTTGTTGATATGGTTTAAAATTTTGAGAGAAATAACCAAATATTAAAAGATTTAACTGTAAATACGGTTCGATTTGGCTTATAAAATTGATTTTATTATTGATTTTTTATTTTTAACAATTTGGTTTTAGGTTTAACTAATAAGAAAATGCTTATATGATTATATATACACAATGTTCATAAAACTAGAAATAGTACCAAGAATAGAAGTGCGTGAGGGGGGGGGTTAAAGCTATTATTATATAATTAGGAATAAAATAATAATTTGAATTTAATATAATCTCATTGATTTATCAATTTAATCATTAATCAAAATCACGTAATCAAAAATCAAGCTGATAACCCAATAAAAATGTTACAAAATCATCTAAAACTAATTAACCTAATATCAATAAACACATAATATTTTTTCAATTTATTTTATCGATTAAATCAATTTTTGCGCCACTCGTAAATAACCTAAACCTGTAGTACTGATAGATGTGCATGCATAATCTTTGATTAGTGTAATAGCTAAATTTTATAACATTGCAGATATTGGAAGTATTTTTTAAATAATAGTAACTTAAATAGGGCTACTGATGCAAATCTGAAGTAGTGCTACAGTCGTTTTTTATTAAAGGCCCATTGATTGTTGATGGTTCCAAATAGAAATTGGATTCTAAAAAAAGAAAAAGAAAATTTATTGTGGATTAATATAAATTAATTAATTATATAAATGAACTTGATTTAGAATTGTATTTACTGAGAAGTCCATTAAATCAAGTCATATATGACGAATTCATTGTATTTAGTCTAGGATTCATTGGATGATGTCTGGTTTTAAAATTCGAATATATAAAATGTGATACGTCAAATTAAATTAAAAAAATTAAAAATTGTGTACATATGTTAGATAACATAACATGTAAAGTCAAATCAAAAGGTCAGAAAAATATATCATGTAATATTTTTCGCCCAATCAAATATGAATTTGTCATTGCTTCATTTTCATTGGATGATGATTCATTTCTACCCATTTTTAATGAAATAAAAAGGAGATAATAACTCAGATGATCACTCAACTTTGAGTAGTTCGCTCAGAAAGTTACTCAATTTTGAATGGTTCACATAGAAAGTCACTCATTTTTTATAATAGAGTCACTCAACTATTGATATTTCACTCAGAAAGTCACTAAACTTTATTTTTATAACTCACGACTATTGTACTATGTCAAAGAGAAATAAATCGTTCAATCAACTAATCAAAGCACTAGCTTATGTTCAAATTGGTATTTTATTATTTATAAAAAAAGATTAATTTTTTTAAAAAAATGAAAATATATTTAAATTGGTTTGGTGACTTTCAAAGTGAAATACTAATGGTTGAGTGACTTTTGAGGTATAAAAATAAAATTGATTGACTCGACTTTTTAAGTAAACTACTCCAAGTTGAGTGACTTTTGAATTATAAACTAATGTTGAGTGACTTTTCACGTGAATTATTCATAATAGCGTGACTTTTGAGTGAATTATTCAAAGTTGAGTGACATTTGAGATATTATCTCAATAAGATTAAAATTGATACTATATAAACAAAGTTTTTTACTCGAATATAGCACTATCAGTCTATCACCTAATGTCATAGCCAACTCCTACCATGGCATAAAAAGAATTAGAATCACCATTGACGTTATGGACCACATACGTCTCATCGCACCCCAAGGGCCAAAATAATGCGCATCTCTACCCTTGACTCTATTTTTTCTTTTCGTTTTTTATTACTGGATCCTTAATATTTATATTGATATTGGCTAAATCTAAATTTACATATTGCATGGTTTATTTTTAAAGAGTGCATCGTGAAATAAACTTTTGATATTTATTTTTGACTAAGACTCTGTTTGACAATGTTGTTGGGATCCCAGAAGCACTTATTTTAAGAAAAAAATTTACTCCCTCTGTCTCAATTTATGTGACACATTTCGAATTTCGAGATTCAAACAAGTCTATCTTTGACCGTAAATTTTTCATATATCTTTTAAATATTTTGAATTATCAATTATTATGACTTATAGTACTTTTTATGTAGTTTACAGATATATAAATTTCATTTTAAAAAATTTGAAGATTTCATGAGCAAATTCTCGATCAAACTTAAACTGTTTGACTCTCGAAAAACGAAATGTGTCACATAAATTGGGACAGAGGGAGTAGGTGTTTGACAAACCAGTCAAAATGCTTTTAAATGGAAGCAAAAGCACTTATGCGGTTGGTAAAAAACTAAAAAAATTTGCTTCTTAAAAAATAAATAGAAGCAGAATAAAATGTTATTTCTATATATATATCTTATTAATTAATTAACATATTTCATATGTTTGGTTATGTTCCATTTAATAATTTTATTTTTTATTTTTAATAAATTTACGTTTATGTATTATTATTTTACGTATTATTTTGAATAAAGTAACAATAATATTTTTGTAAGAAAAAAAATAACAATTAAAGATTTCAAACCTTCAAAAAGATGTACAATATTGATTGAAAATTTGAATATGAACATTTTAACTTAATAAAAATAAATATTTTTTTGTAATAGATGTTTAAACCAGTTTTTCTCTATAAAATAATCTTAATATTAAAAGTACATTAATACTTGTCCCTAATCGTAATTCGACTCTCAAAAGCATTTTTAAAAAAAGATTAGTCAAACACAATTTGCTTATAAAAAACACTTTTCAAATGAATTAGCCAAACACAAACTGTTGTTTTTCAAAAGCACTTTTCTGAAAAGCTATTTTAAAAAAATGCCTTATAAAATAAGTAGTTTTTAGCAGTAATGTCAAACAGACTCTAAATCAATAATATTTATTTTTATAAATAAAAAACTTATGAAGGAAATATATATTTTGATTTTCATAATCTGAAATGACTGACAGGTAAGTTATAAAACTAGAGAAAATGATCAAAATGATCCTTTATGTATAGGGGTTGAATTATTTTGATCCTTCATATATATCACTTTATTTAAATGGTCCTTAATGTATGTATGAAGAGTATCAATTTAGTCCTAGACCTAAAATCTAACTAAAACATAAAATAATTGTTAGATTTAACAGAGGGTCCCGCAGAATTGACAGATGACGACCCTTCTTCCTCCATCCACTTTCGTTCACCATCAAGACTGTTCTTCCTCAATCTGCTTTTGTTCACCATCACCACTGCAGACCTTTCTCCTCAACTTCCTTCTTTCGTCATTTGAGGTCCATAAGAAAAATAATACACACTACACCCATTTCATTTCCATCGAAATAAAATTTTCAGAAGCTTCCATTATCATACATAAAGAAGAAGAAAAAGAAAATCAAGATCATCAGATAAAAGACTCCATTTATTCTCTCTTGCTGAAGCGACCTATGGGGAGTATATAGCTTTCTTTTCGTTTTATCCTTTTCAAAATTAGTAATTTTTTCAAGCCATTTTTTTCATTCTATTTTTAAAATTTAATGGTAAAATTTTAACGGACAGAAATAGAAAACAAAAACCTTACAAATATTCTTTTGAAATTTAAAGAAACTTTTGTGTGTGTGAGAGGATTTTGGGAGCAGAAATTATAGAAGAAATGGCAAAAGAAAGAAGGTGAAGGAGAAGCAATGGTGGAAGAAAGAGGGAGGAAGAAGGGGCCCACCAAGTGTGGGACCCAACAGTTAAGTTTAACAGTTTCTTTATGTTTTCAGTTAGATTTTAGGTTTAGGACCAAATTGATACTCTTTATACATACATTAAGGACCATTTAGATAAAGTGATATATATACAACAACAACAACATACCCAGTGAAATCCCACTAAGTGGGGTCTGGGGAGGGTAGAGTGTACGCAGACCTTACCACTACCTCGTGGAGGTAGAGAGGCTGTTTTCGGAAGACCCTCAGCTCAAGTGCATCAAATCCAAGTAAAAGAAGAGGAAACAGTATATAAAACATAACATCCAATAAGAAAAATAGTGTATAATCAACAAAGGAGACAATAACATCAAGAAAATACTGTGAGAGGTGAAACGCAGTAAACAACATAAGGCTAAAGGTATCACAGACAAGAACTACAAGTGCAAGGCTAGA
>JAJOOR010085959.1:0-10882 GCA_036250505.1 Solanum acaule | reverse complement strand
GTACGCAGACCTTACCACTACCTCGTGGAGGTAGAGAGGCTGTTTCCGGAAGACCCTCAGCTCAAGTGCATCAAATCCAAGTAAAAGAAGAGGAAACAATATATAAAACATAACATCCAATAAGAAAAATAGTGTATAATCAACAAAAGAGACAATAACATCAAGAAAATACTGTGAGAGGTGAAACGCAGTAAACAACATAAGGCTAAAGGTATCACAGACAAGAACTACAAGTGCAAGGCTAGAACTACTACAAACGCTACCAACCCATACCCTCGCAAGGAAAGACAACACGCTAACCCTACTAACCTTCAACCTTAATACGCGACCTTCACTCCTTCCTATCTAGAGTCATGTCCTCGGTAATGTGAAGCTGAGCCAAGTCTTGTCTAATCACCTCTCCCTAATACTTCTTAGGCCTACCTATACCCCTCCGCGTACCCTCTACAACCAGCCCCTCGCACCTCCTCATTGGGGCATCTGCACACCGTCTCTTCACATGCCCAAACCATCTCAGTCTCGCTTCCCTCAGTTTGTCTACCACAGAGGCCACTCCCACCTTCTCCTGGATAGCCTCATTCCTAATCTTATCGCTCCTAGTGTGCCCACACATCCATCTCAACATCCTCATCTCCGCAACATGTATTTTTTGAACATGTGAGTTTTTGACTGGCCAACACTTCGCTCCATACAACAAGGCCGGTCTAACTACCACTCTATAGAACTTACCTTTAAGTTTAGGTGGAACTTTCTTATCACACAAGACTCCAGAGGCAAGCCTCCATTTCATCCAAGCAACCCCAATGCGATGTGTGACATCATCGTCTATGTCTCCACTTCCTTGGATTACAGACCCAAGATACTTAAAACTTTCTTTCTTAGGAATGATCTGTGTGTCAAGTCTCACTTCCCCATCTGCCTCATCCAACGCATCACTGAATTTACACCCCAGATATTTTGTTTTGGTCCTACTCAGCCTGAACCCTTTGGACTCCAGCGTTTGTCTCCACACCTCCAACCTCGCATTAACTCTGTCCCGCGTCTCATCAATCAGTACTATGTCATCCGCAAATAACATACACCATGGGACCTTCTCCTGAATAGACCGCGTCAACTCATCCATCACCAAAGCAAATAGAAAAGGGCTAAGGACTGATCCCTGATGCAGCCCCATCTCAACTGGGAAATGTTCCGAGTCTCCTCCAACCGTTCTAACCCGAGTCTTGGCTCCACCGTACATGTCCTTAATCGCCCTAATATAAATCATCGGGACACCTTTAGCCTCCAAGCACCTCCAGAGGACATTTCTTGGTACTTTGTCATAGGCCTTTTCAAGGTCAATGAACACCATATGTAGGTCTCTCTTCCTTTCTCTATATTTTTCTACCAGTCTTCGCATAAGGTGAATGGCTTCGGTAGTCGATCGTCCCGGCATGAATCCAAACTGATTCTCAGAAATGGACACCCTTCTTCTCACCCTCATCTCCACCACTCTTTCCCAAATCTTTATAATATGGCTTAACAGTTTGATACCCCTGTAGTTGTTACAGTTTTGGATATCCCCCTTGTTTTTATACAATGGAACCATTGTAATCCGCCTCCATTCATCAGGCATCTTTGTTGTCTTAAAAATAACATTAAACAACCCAGTTAACCATTCTATACCTGCCTTGTCCGTGCTCTTCCAAAATTCCACCGGAATCTCATCGGGTCCGGTCACTCTTCCCCTGCTCATCCTACTAATAGCACGTATAACCTCCTCGATCCTAAAACACCTACAGTACCCAAAGTCCCGAAGTCTTTCAGAGTGCGCCAAATCACCCAACACAATGTCTCCGTCCCCTTCTTCATTTAAAAGTTTGTGAAAGTATCTTCGCCATCTTTGCTTGATGGAGGTCTCTTCAACCAATACTTTGCCTTCCTCATTCTTGATACACTTCACTTGGTCTAAGTCGCGAGCCTTTCTCTCTCTTGTTTTTGCGAGCCTATACAATTTCTTATCCCCACCTTTGTCCCCCAGCTCGACATACAAGCGTTCGAAAGCTGCCGACTTAGCCTTCGTAACTGCTAACTTAGCTTCTGTCTTTGTCGTCTTATAAACCTTCTTAAGCGTCCGCTTCTCTTCCTCATCTACGCACTCCACCAACTTTGTGTATGCCGCCTTCTTTGTTTCCACTTTGCCTTGGACTTCCCTATTCCACCACCAATCTCCTTTATGGCCTCCAAAGTTACCCCTTGATACCCCTAACACCTTTGAAGCAACTTCCCTAATGCAACTAGCTGCTTTATTCCACATGGTGTCCGCATCCCCGCTACCACTCCAAGCCCCCATCCCAGTCAACTTCTAGCCTATCTCCCAGGAAAGGGCAGGGGTCAAGCCACCCCATTTAATCCTCGGTCGATCAAAAACAATCTTCTTCCTCCTATCCCTCTTAATTTCCAGGTCCATCACCAAAAGCTTGTGTTGGGTAGTAAGATTTTCACTTGGGATAACCTTGCAATTCTTACAGAGACCTCTATCACCCTTCCTAAGGAGTAAGTAATCTATCTGAGTCTTAGCTATCGAGCTACGAAAGGTAACCATGTGGTTCTCCTTCTTCGAAAAGCATGAGTTAGCAATCACCAACTCAAAGGCTTTAGCGAAATCCAGAAGTGAAGTTCCACCTCCATTTCTCTCCCCAAAACCAAAGCCTCCATGAACATCATCAAAGCCACTAGAAGTTTCCCCGATATGGCCATTAAAATCTCCACCAATGACAATTCTCTCGGTGTTCGGTATACCTCTAACTACCTCATCCAAATCCTCATAAAAGAGCTTTTTGGCCTCTTCGTCCAAGCTCACTTGAGGTGCATAAGCACTAATAACACTCAAAGTACATCCTCCAATGACTAGCTTAATCGTCATCAACCTATCATTGATTCTCCTAACCTCCACCACTTGCTCCCTCAAATTCCCGTCTACTAAAATACCCACTCCATTTCTATCCCTTGAGCCTCCTGAGTACCACAACTTAAACCCGTCGACATCCCGAGCCTTGAAACCTACCCATCTAGTCTCTTGGACACAAGCTATATTTATCTTTCTCGTCTTGAGAATTTTCACTAGCTCTATGGACTTCCCCGTCAACGAACCTATGTTCCATGATCCTACCCTCAATTTATGGGGACCCGTAACCCACTTACCACTATTTTCCCTCGTCCTCGGCCTCAACCTAAGACATGACTCAATACCACCATCAGATACCAAATCCACTAGAAAGATACTGAATCTAATGTAAAATCTACACATGAATACACTTAATAATACTGCAACAGGTGTATAATCTAAAAGACAAGATAGCAACAACTATACTAAAGGCTGAAGCATTGGTCCGAACTACAATAGAAAACAAGAAAGTACTGATCCGGAATATAGAAGATGGAGCCCTAATCTAAACTAAAATGCCAATCAGAAATAAAAAATCCAGATAATCAGAGTGTAATGCACAATGCACAATCAGATAACCTTAAAATCTACTCCTATGCTCTTCAAATTATTGAAAGTACGGTGTAATTACCTACCAAGCAATATTAACTTACCTAAGAAGAAGGGTTTCAAAGTAAAAAACAAAAACACAAAATCTGCAAGAGAGGGCCCAGAAAATAGATTCAGATCAAGAAAGGAAGAGAGACAGGATAGATAGAACCTGGTCGGTGAAGATGGAGGGCTTCGGTGGTCTTTGGGCAATTTTCCGGCCAGATCTGGTTGGTCTCCGGCGACAAACAGTAGCATTGTTGGTGCGCTGTTGTTTGGCCGGTAGCTCGCTGGAGTCAGAGCTGGCTCTCGCTGGTTGCTGTTGGTCGGAGCTATTGCTGTCGTGGGTTGTCGCCGGCTGCTGCTGCTGTCCGGTGGTTGCTGGTGGTCCTCGTCGGCTGCTGGACAGACGAAGAGAAAGAGGAGACGGAGAAGAAGAACGAAGGAGAGGGAAAGAGAAAGAGAAAGAGGGGAGCGGAGCAATCCCTTCGGAGCTGCCGCCTGGTCGGAGCAGCGCTAGTGCAGATACAGAAACGTGAAGGAACCAGCAACACAGTACTCGAAACTCCGGTAAGAAGGGCCTTCAGCTAGTGTAGGCAAAATCTTCTCCGGAGAGATCAACGGCGAGGTGAGCGCGATGTATTCGCCGGAGAGAGCAACGGCGAGGGTGTAGGGGAAATTACCTGATTAAAGATCTCGCCGGTGACGCCGCCGGCAAAAAGTGGAGTCGAAGTTGTGAGAATCGGCGATCAGTCGCAGAGAGAAAAGTGACGAGATACAATTCGCTAAAATAATAATAAAAATAAAAATAAAATAAAAAATAAAAAATTAAAGTGATATATTTAAAGGATCAAAATAATTCAAACCTTATATATAAAGTACCATTTTGATCATTTTCTCTATAAAACTACAAGCAAAAAATCCAGTGTAAACCGTAAAATAAATAGTTCAAAACTTTGACAGCCAAAAAGATGTTTTGATTTTTTCTTTTGATGAATATTTTCATCAATGGACTCCGTAGGCGGAGTCAAAAACTAAAATTCTAGGCTTTTAAGTTTTTGGATTCTAAACTAAATAATTCATGCATATATAATAACTAAAAAAAAAAATACAAGATTTGAACTAAAATTATTAAGTTCAGTCAAACTTACATATGATATACCAATATGAATTGTAATTCTTCCATCCTCAATTAAATATCTCAACTTCAAGCTTCTCGAATTTAAAAAAAAAATGATTACTAAAAAATAAATCCTATAATATACAAATTTAAAATTAATCAAAGTTTAGTATAAATATAAAAAAAATTGTGGTATTTTTAGTAGACTCACACGAGGTAATCGTGTTCTATCACTTCTATGTCAACTTGTCACATGGAATCTTGTCATTTTTTTATAAAATAAAATAATTTGTTTTCTATTCCCTTGGCTCCACTCCTCAACCATTCAAAAGTCACTCATTTTTGTCACCATCAACGTTTGAAATTGTCTTAAACTGTCAGTTATAATTTTTTCTTTTTAATTGATTGTATTATTAGGTGATGGATAAACTACCTTTTAATTATTCATTTACAAAATTAGATGCACCAACTAACAAATCTATGTAGTTTTACTTAATTTAAGCTTGTTACCATATAAACAATTGATATAACTAGTTTAGACTTTAGGGTGCGCGTTTTAGTATGACCAAAGCGTGTACCTTATTTGATGACAAGCACTACAGGAAAAAAAAGTTGGACTTACATACTGATTCATTGTTAATTAAATTGCTTGTAATTAATTTTTTAACTATTTATTTTGTTGAAACCTAACTATTAGTTTATGGACCATGTGAGAAATTAAACTCAAATATCTCATTTTAAATCTACAAGAAGCCAAATATATGTATAGTACTATAAGGACACCACTTGCATAAAATCACAGATATTAGAATAATGTATTTTTTAGGGATAATGGTCTGAAAAATATTTTAACTTTGACCGAAATTGCTGTTACGATACCAAACTTTGAAAATGACCTTTTACCCCCTATACTATTTAATAGTACCTTTTACCCCTGTACTATTTAATAGTGTATTTTAAAGGTATGTATGTGCCTACGTGGACATCATAAATATTGCATCATTTTAAATAATAATGTGTCCACGTGGGCACATATATACCTTTAAAATACACTATTAAATAGTGCAGCGGGTAAAAGGTCCTCCATAAAGTTTGGTATCGTAACAGCAATTTCGGCCAAAGTTAGAGTATTTTTCAGATCCTCTTCCCTATTTTTATTATATAAATAACAAAAGAGAATTTGTTGTTTCTTGCTTCAACATGGCAATAAAAAAAAGTTACAATAAAAAAAATAGATTTTATTTTTATACATACAATAAGGAGAAGGGGCTTCACAGGTTACTTACAATTATTCTCATCACAGTGTTTTCGCAAGTGGAATCTTTTGGTACAATTCAAATCTTGGTCATTGTTAAATGGATATATGCATTAAGGTAATATTGACAAATTTTAGACTAAGCTGTTGTACCTTTTGTTTGTAGTATTTTTATTTATTTTTATATAGGCATAATTATAATTGGTTTAGAAGAATTAAATATTATGATTTCTTACCTAGATCAAATGATTATTAAAGTTAATTTTAAAGTCCTAAATATTAGGATAATAGTTATTTGAAAAGAAAAAAAAATAGTTTTATCTATTATAATTTTTTTTAATGAGTGATAAAAAAATTAATCAATATTTATAAGGACCTATTTTTTGGATCTAAATGTAAAATAATTGCATTAGGTATCTATTTGTATAGGCTCCATGTTTTAAACAGAATTATGTATGTCAAATTAATTTCACATTCAAACCAGGAAAGGGTTGTCCTAATGATCGTAAACACCAAAGTTATTTTAAAAGTGTAATTTCCTTTTACAATTAAAAAATATATTCCATCAATTCACTTTTATTTGTTTAGTTTAAATTTTACATGTTTGTTTATGAATAATGATTGATATGAATATTTTTATCGAAATATCTATATTATTTGATATTTAATTTAAATCTTAAAAATAAAAATAAAATATAAAACAAATATTTTTTATACACTTAAAATGATAAATATAAATGAAAATATACTTTTTGTAGTAGTAAATAAATAAAAATAAATTAAGAGCTACACAAAAAATGGGAATGATAATGCCTTGTTAATGGAAGACAACTCATGATTATATTCACGTCACATGCACATTTATATTCTTTGATTTGAATTTGGTATATTTGACCCTTGATTGAATTTTTGTTAACAAATCCATTTTCACATGGGAAAAGCTAAGATAATTTAATATGACATCTCTTATGCAAAATAAAATAAAATAAAATCCAATCATTAATGAGGAAACGTGATACAATTTTCAACAAATTTGGGTCAACTACCGTGTTAGATTCCACCTTTTCAGTTTTCACCACACGAAATATTTATTTTTTAACTTCAATTCACTAACTATATATCCCATTAAAAAATATTTGTCGTAATTTACTTTTAAGAATCAACTTGTATGATTTTTGACTATTATTTGATTATATTTTTTTATAGATTGATATAAAAAGAATTTAAAATATTTTTATATAATTTTCAAATATTTAAATATTAATTAAAATATTAAATTAATCTAATTTAATTTAGATTAAAAAATTAGTCAAATTAACTTTCTAAAAATAAAAGGTAACAAGTTATTAACAATTAATTACCTGAATCAAATTGGAAGAATATTGGAAAATTAAAGTAAGTGGACATTAAACACTAACAAAATTAACAATTACAACAAATTGCCACCTTTTTTCAAATTAAAAAAAATCAACTTTCTTTAAAAGAAAAAAATAATTATGTCACTTTATTCCACACCTGTTTTCAATTAAGTCACGTTAGCTCCACTGTTCCTTTCTTGGAATTATTATTGACTAATATTTAATCATTTTATTAATCTTCAATCAAAATCAACAATTTATTTATTAAGATGTTGGCGTGTTGCTCCTTACTTAGAATTAGAATAAAATATTTACTAAATCAATAATATCCAATTAATATAAGTAACAGTTATTCCTTGTAAGAATGTCAAACAAAATACTAATAATTTCAGAAACATCAAACAACAATAATTGTACCACGAAAATACCACTAACATTAAAAAATAAAAAATATCATGATATACATCTTAATTTTGTCATTAGTAGTGTATACTTTTATCATAAAAATGTTTCACACATTCATATTGATATAAAATTGATGTATATATACTCCTTACCGTCGTAAAAATGACTTATGCATATCTCTATCATCGCCAATGTGATAATTTTTTTAAAAAAATAATGTATTTAATTTTTTCACAAATAAATTATTTTTTTGACTTCTTTGATTATTATTTATTATTTGAGTTTCTTATTTTTTCTTTAAAATAAGAGAAATAAAAAGAAGTGTAAATGAAAAAAGAGAAAAAAAAAGTAAAACATTTTTTTGCGGATATATTATAATTTATTTTTTATATCTGTAATTTTTTTGGGGCATCTATAATAAAGTTTGTAATAAAATAGGTGGATAAAAATTTGACTATGAAAATAATAAAATTAAATTAGTCGTTGAATTAAAAAGTAAAAAGTGTGAGAGTGACCAAATATGCTCCTACATTTTAATAAAAAAAAACAATTTAAAATTTAAAGAAAAAAGTTATATATGAGTTATTTGTGTATGAGCCACTTTTATAATGGAGTTAAAGGGGTATATATCATACCTTTTTTCCATTTAAAAAAATACTCTAATACTATCCTTTTCCATTTTACAGATTTCATTAATTTTATTTAATTTTCATCTTAACAAGACATTAATTATTTTTTCCAAAGTAAACTGGAGCATCACTGTCCCACGACCGCCAGTGGGGTCCATTCAAACACGTGGCAATAATATAACAGCGAGTAGAGATGTTTTTACTACTCGCGAGAAGACAATCTATCACGTCCAAGCACGACAACACAATCCACCGTGTAACTCGGTTTCAACATTTTTCAAGAATCATCATTTATTTATTTCTCTGTAGAAAAAAAAAATCCCAAATTTTTAATTTTTATATTTCTTATTGTATAATTTGTTTTTTTCTCTAATATAAATAAAGTAGTATCTGTCTTCTTGCTTCATTAAAACAACTTTCTTCTATCTTTAATTATACACCTATATATACATACATACAGGAACTGTATGTAGAGGTCTGTTTTTTTTTGGTTTCTTGAAAGATTTGAAGAGGGAGCGACATCGTTTGAGCGGTTTTGAAAGTGATTGAATATTCAAAACATCCTTTTTAGTTCATTCTTTCTTTAGAATTTGGTTTTTCTGTTTTTTGATCCGTTGCTTTACCTATAAGGACTATTCAACTTTCTTTCTTTGAAAAAGTTACCTTTTTGTCTTTCTTTCTTTCTTACCATTTTTCAGCAAATCTTGATAACAGAGACCCTTGTTGTGGATTGTTTTTTTTTTTGGAGCTTTATTCATGCAAAGATGAAGTCTTGGAATACTGTAAGTAATCCCTTTTCTTCTTTATTGGAGTTGTTTTGGATTAGGGGTGGTGGTGGGGACTAATCAAGATTGTTACAGTTTCAAGAATTCAAACTTACCTTTTTTTTCTTCTTCTTCTTTTGAGGTTGTTTCTGTCTTTTTAAGTGTAAGTGCTGACTTGGGTTTTGTTGGTTTCTTGTGTTTGAGGTTGACAAGGTTAATGCTGTTTTTTGGGTTGGTGAAAAGGAAAAAATATAGATGTGATTTTTATTTTTAAAAAAAGAGAAGGTTTTCTTGTATTTGTTCTGTTTCTTTCAAGTGGATCATGGGAATTTGAAGGGGGGAAAAAGAAGTAATGCTATTAAATTGGGAAACTTAGACCTGTCTCTTATTAATATAGGATTACATGGTTAATGCTGGTTCTGAGGTTAGTAAAAAGAATACAACAATTGTGGATTTTTGAAGAAAAAATGATTTTTTTTTGTTTCTTTAAGAAAAAAAGGGGTATTGAATGGAAAAGAGAATCATTGAATTGGGGGCAATGTAGAATACTGTAGTATATTGGTACGATAGGAAGGGTCAATGGTGTCGCTTTCAATTGAATGTTATGATAATTCAATGGCTATCCGAACTTCTATCTTCTCTAAGTATTTGAGGCTGGAGGAGTAGGGATGTTTTAATTGTTATATTCCTGCATCTATTTCCCTTAGTTTTTTGTAGTTCCCTTTCACAATTGATCATGGAAGAAGCAAAATTGAATTTGTGCATCTGGAAAGTTGGTTTGTTTCCTAGTGGATCACATTAGGTTGTGTATTCAGTTAGGTTTTAAGAGTTAAATTCTTTAAATTTGGTTCCCGGACCTAATTAAATTAGATAATGGATAATGACATTAGGATTATGAAACACCTCTAACTTGAGCTTTGTTATGTGATTAGTACTTGCAATAACCAAACACATATTCTAGAAAGACAAAGATCAATTTGCTTGAGCAATTTCTGTCTCTCTCAAGGCCTAAACTCTTGAAGCTCCAGTTTGTGTGCAGCAAATTTGTTAGCGATTTAATGTACACTTTATATGCCTTGTTAGTAAAACCTCTATGGCTTTCTACTAATCTGGCGTTAACTTAACACGGGATACTTCACCAAGTCATCCTGGAAACTCATTTTTACCACTTCAAACAAAAAGAAATATGAGTAAATGATTCATCAAGATACTCTGTCTACTGTCTATCCCGGTTCTAATTGACTTTGTGTGACTACCAATATGAGAGTGTATAATATCTCTGTTTAAATTTCTCTTTTTCTATTTTGTGAAAGGTAAAACTAAAATTTGTCTGTTTAAAGTTAATAGTAAAAAGTGAGGAGCATATAACTATCTTTAATACAATAGTACTGGAGAGTTTTCAGTTAAAAAAGGTGGATATGTAGTTTGGATGGGGAAAATACTAATTATTGTATTTCATTGCTAAACATTTGAGACTATGAAATTTGTTCTTCTATTAAACGAGGTTTCTTGTGCTTGTGCTATTTTTCAGGTTTCTGTGCCTGATGCTAAAAGCAGATCATGTATCTGCAGCCTCTTCTTGACTCTTGCTTTAATTTGTGCTGTCTACTTTACCGGAAGTGCTTTGATGGCTAAGGATTTCAGGGTATAATATAGCTATTACATTCAATTGCAGTGGACCCATTTTGGTTGTGTAGAACTGATACTGGATCACTTACTTGGAATTTTTTTTCTTTATATACTTGAATGATTTGATTGATTGAAGTGTTAAAGTTTTTATCACTTGCACTCACCCCGTAAAAGCAAGTGAGCTGGCATTAAAGGTGTCATTTGCTTC
>JAJOOR010085958.1:0-39177 GCA_036250505.1 Solanum acaule | reverse complement strand
AACATTTGAGATTGCGTTTATGTTGCATTTGATGAGAGATGTCTTAGCAATCACAAATGAGCTTAATAAATGCTTACAAAAAAAGAGCAAGATATTGTAAATGCCATGCTACTTGTTGAAGTAGCAAAGAGAAGGTTGCAAGTCTTAAGAGATGATGAATGGGATTCTCTTATTTCCAAGGTATCTACATTTTGTATCAAACATGATGTTTTGATACCTAACTTTGAGGAGCCATATGTTAGCTCTTTAAGATCATGGCGGAAACTTGCTAACTATACAATCTTACATCATTATCGTGTTGAAGTGTTTTGCAATATCATTGATTGACAACTTCAAGAACTTAATGATCGTTTTGATGAGGTGACTACCGATTTGCTCCATGGAATTGCTTGCTTGAATCCAATTAACTCATTTTCAAGTTTTGACATAAGAAAAGTAATGAGAATGGCTGAATTATATCCAGATGACTTTGATGAATCCAATATGAGTATTCTTGAGAATCAACTTGCAAGTTACATTGTTGATGTTGGTGATGTTGATGAAAGATTCTCCGATCTAAATGGGCTTTGTGATCTTTCCAAAAGATTAGTTCAGACAAAGAAACATTCAAATTATCCTCTTGTATTTCGCTTAGTGAAACTTGCTCTACTTTTACCAGTTGCCACTGCCTCCGTTGAAAGACCTTTTTCGGCAATGAAGTTTATCAAGAATGACTTGCGGAGTCAAATGAGTGATGATTTTTTTAGTGGTTGTTTGGTGCCTTATTTAGAAAAAGATGTATTTGATAAGATTTCTAATGATGTTATTATTAAGACATTTCAAGATATGAAACCTAGTAAAATACAATTGTAAAAATATATGTAGTTGTATTTTCAAATGTAAAACTATGTTTTGATAGGTTTATCCGCATGTTTGGTTTCTTAACCTCCCTTCAAGGTTGTGTAGTTTTGTAATGTAATGAAGTCATTTTATGCCAAAAAGATTTTTTGTGAAGAAATAGTATTTTCGCTTTGATTTGTGTTTTTTGTTAGTCTTTCTAATGTTAAATTTGTGCTTGCTCTCTATTTGCACTTTCAGGAGCCGAAGAGAATTCTAAAGGAATTGAAGAACTTGTAGAATTTTTTGAATGAGTTATGCTACTTTATTTTCATTTTATAGATATGTACTTTAAATTTGTTTCTTAAGATAAGTTGTAATTGTAAGAAATTATTTGAACTAAGGATTTCTTTTGTCAACCCGTTTGCTAATCAATCCGTTCATATATGACCCGACCCATTTATTTATGGATAATATTAGCGTGCTTAATTTTTTTTTTTAAACCCACTTGATAGAATTCCTGCCTCCGCCACTGGCTGAAGGCTCTAAAAGGCAAGAGATACCTCATTGTGTTAGATGATATATGGGAAGTCAAGGCATGGGAAGATTTGGGTTTATGTTTCCCTAATGATGAATATGGAAGTAGAGTAATGGTAACCACTCGAATTGAACGAGTGGCTACACATCTTCAACATTGTGGTGAACCTTATTCTCTTAGATTTATAACTCCGGAAGAGAGTTGGGAGTTATTGGAGAAGAAAGTATTTCAAGGAGAGAGTTGTCCCCCGGATCTACTGGAAGCAGGATTACAAGTTGCCAAACATTGCAAGGGATTGCCTCTTGTGATTGTCCTGATTGCTGGAATTATTATGAAAATGGAAAGGTGTCCGTCCATGTGGATGGAAATTACAAATGATTTAAGTTCTTATGTTTTAGGTGAGCAGAGTATGAAGGTGATACAGTCAAGTTATGACCGTTTGGAAGACCACTTAAAGCCTTGCCTTTTCTATATGGCATTGTATCCAGAAGACTGGATGATTCAAGTATCGGATTTGATGATGTTGTGGATGGCTGAAGAGTTTGTACTGAATGTCGACAAGGAGAATATGGAGGAAGCATCTAGAATTTGCTTGAATGATCTACTTAACAGAAGCCTAGTAATGGTTTCTCTCAGGGATTATGATGGTGACGTAATATGCTGCATACTTCATGATGTAGTGCGTGAGTTTTGCTTAAAAAAACTTACAGAAGAAAAGTTTATGCAGCTCACAGTGCCATACAATCCATATCAACATTTGAATTCCATGGAATTACGGTTAGGCATTTATATTCATGATGATCTTGTTAAACAATTAGATCATTATGAATATCAGCTGGTCAAAATTCCAATGCTCCAGTCCAATCTGGAAACAAAGTGCTTTGGTGAATATATGTCCTAGGACTTTGGAGTTCATTGTTCATCCAAAATTCTACACATGGAACAGATCAAATCCATTATCTTTACTTAAAAAACTAAAACTTGTTCGGGTATTGAAATTTATGGAGGTATGCCTTCCAAGTTCTTGGGCTAATGAAGTACATCGCTAACTCACTTGAGGTACCTTGAGATTTATGTCAAAGAATTTGATTTCAAGTGGATATCTCATCTGCTCGATCTTCAAACTCTTATCATTCATTCACCTAGTACTCTAAGGACATCGCCTGGGGCTATCTGGAAAATGACGAAGCTAAGGCTTGTACAAATATACGAATTGTCCTTTGTATGGGAAGAGAATGATCGTGCAATTTTTGAAGAAACTTCAATAACTATGCTAGAGAACTTGAAGATATTCCGTACCTATCATATATTGGTAGATAATACGACTCCAAGGTTCTGGTGGAGGTTTCCGATTATTGAAGAAATCAGCTTCTGTGTTAACGATGTACCTAGTTGTCCTTTGTTTCCCATAGTGGAAGTTCATACTCAGCTTCAATATCTTAGTCTGGTGACAAGCTATAAGGAATTCTGGGATTCAGTTGGATGGGAGAGCTACTTCAAATATTAGGCGTTTGTATCTTGGAGGTTGTTTTTTGACGGAAGGAATGGTTTCAAACATTGCAAGATTGAAGAAGTTTGAGAGTCTCACAATAAATGGGGGATTTCCTGTGAGAAAACCAGAGAACCATTACTGGGACGTCACAAATGTCAAGTTTCCTTCACTCAAGATCTTGATATTAGAGAGTGTGAAGATGAATGAATGGGAAGCATCTGACGAATCCTTTCCCGTGCTTGTGAAGCTATATCTACTATTTTGTTTCTACTTCAAGGAGATCCCTCCTAGCTTTGCTGATATTCCAACACTGCAACAAATTACATTGCATAACTGCAGTGACTTTCTTGTAGATTCAGCTATGAATATTAAAAGAGAAATAGAAGAAAACACTGGCTGTGACAGTTTCCAACTCGATATATTGTACAACCCCTAAAGTAGGTTCAGCACCTCTTTAATTTCTTCCATCTAAAGGAGATGTTCTGATTTGTCTGTATGGCTTTTTAGTTCTGTAATTTGCTGTAATGTTTTTCGAATCTTCTATTTTGTCATGGCTCAATGTATGTGTCTCAACTCTATTGCTTGCTTCATTTTATTTAAGTATGTTGAGATGAAGAGAGTACTAATTAAGCATAACGCCTCACCTTTTAAATTTCGGTTTTAGTCCACCTATTCTATTGAGCTGCCCTGTTGATATTATGTATCAACGTTACCATAGTTATAAATATGAATGTTAACAAGGATAGAATGAGACAGGAGTTGGGATCGGAACAAGATCGGTTTTAGTCCACCTATTCTATTCAGCATACTTTGTATATACGTTAACAGAATCCACTAAGTAAAGTATAAACAATGAATTTGAAATTCAATAATTGAATGAATTGCAATAGAATATCAACCTCTCATAAAGTTCAAATTTTGAATCCGTCTCTTGATATATCCATCATAATTTGCTCCTGCACATGTCTTGTTCCAACCAGTAGTTTATAGTATGTCACAACAAAAACGTTTTCAATTAATTTGTTAGGTCCTCTGTTTCTTCTTTAGTAGAGTATGAAAAATAACTACAAATGCACTTTAACATTGAATTTTGATCTTGAATATTCAATGCATATGAATATTAATTAAATCAGCTCAATACCAATGTATCTTTTTTTCATTTCTTTCTCTTTAAACTAAGAAACAAATCATGTAAAATCACTATTTAATTGTGAATTCTTTCCCCTCTTCCATTTCAAAACTAGTTAAAAAACAAACCATCTAGCTCCTCCATATACTCTCACAAGTCTATCCCAATGAAAGAAAACCAAATAACATCAAAAAAACAACAAACAATGATCATGAACAAGCTCATATTATCATGTATTTTCTTCATCTTTCTCTTGTACTTGATACTAAGAGCAAACTCCCCATCTTTCAAGCTGAAAAACTTATCAATAAACTCATGCAACAAGATTCCACCATCTCTAGCTGAATCATTTCTCCACTATGCCACTACCAATAGAACAATGCAACAAAAACACGACGAAATATCAATAACACTTAAGGTCCTTGAGAAGAAATCACCATGCAATTTCTTAGTCTTTGGACTTGGATTTGATAGCTTAATGTGGAGTTCATTCAACCATAATGGACGAACCGTCTTCATCGAAGAAAATAATGATTGGATCCACAAAATTACTAAAGAAGTACCTTCACTAGAAGCTTACCAATACACTTATGAAACTAGACTTGATCAAGCTCCTGAGCTTCTAAGTATTGGTAAAAGAGAAGATTCTTGCAAAAAAAACTTGGGTGATCCAAGAAATTCTAAGTGTCCACTTGCCCTAACAAATATGCCAAAAGAAGTGTATGAAATTGAATGGGATTTAATCATGATTGATGCACCAACAGGTTCATTTTATGATTTACCAGGGAGGATGAAAGTGATATATACTGTTGGATTATTGGCTAGGAATAGAGAAAATGGAGAAACTGATGTGTTTGTGCATGATTGTAAAAGGTATGTTGAAGATAAATTCTCTAGGAATTTTCTTTGTGAGGGATATATTAGGGGACAAGTTAGAAATCTTAGGCACTTCACTATCCCAAGTTATAGAAGTGGTTTGATTAAGTCCTTTTGTCCTTGAGTCCTAGTCTTGTCGCACTGTTATTATTTTTTTGAGTGCGTGTTTTGTAATCTTTCAATTATCCTATAGTTTTACATTTACACGAAAGAGGATCTTTCGTTGTTGAAAGCCAAGATTACGTGTATTTAGTTTATTTTTCCATTTGTTTGATCTATCCTTGAAAGATTTTGTGTATGAAAAATTTTCTGGAATGAAAGTAATTCCTTGTGGATTACAAATGGTTTGATAGAAAGACCAATATGATATCGATACATTGCACATCAAATTCTTAGGAAATGGAGGTATTATTACTATTCCACCTTAAATAAATTAGACATACGAAAAAATTAAGAGAATGTGAAGATTTTATTATGTTATAAATTTCAATAAATATGTAAGCAAGAAAAGAAATGCATGTATATCACATTAAATTGATGTACACTACATATTAGCAAGTAAATCAATCGATTGATTATCTAAATTTCGAGATGTTTATAGTATGAGTTCGAACAATTTGTGGTGTTTAATCGAAGAACCGTGAGGTTAGAGGACTGATTTTACAAATGTACAAAGTAAAGGCGTCAATTTGTATATATTAAGCTAAAATTGAAAATGACAAAAACGACGTCGTTTGGTCTGGCCAAACTCTTCTCTCCTTTATCTTCTTTTCATTCGTTGTCCTCCTCAGACTGCAATTTTTTGGAGCTTTGAAAATGGCGAAAGGGAAGAAAGAGCTGTTAGCGTCAGCACCATGGAGGGTAGACCAAGAACAAGATGAAAAATTCAAAGACGCAAGGCTTAAAGTCACAAGCCAACCAGGTAAAACATCCACTATGCACGTTCCTGGGAAAAAAACCGTGAATTCCAAAGACAATGAAGCGGATGATTCTCTTGAAATTGATCCTGAACTTCGTTACAGCTTCCAACGTAACTTCCAGGTCCCTCTCTCTACTCTCTCTCTCTCTCTCTCTCTCTCTGTGTTTGTTTTTGTAGATATGAGGGACGGAGTCAGGTATGGCAGAGGGGTTTATCCGAATCTCCTTCGGGGGAAATTACACTATTTATACATGATGAAACCCCGTTGGCTTAGCAGTGTGCTTACTTCTTCGTATTTTGAAGCCCCTTCGTGAAAATCCGGGTTCGGCAATTGGTGTACACATAAAGTCATAAACTTGTGTTGTTAGTATATGGAAATTGTTGCTCCGCTATTGAGTCTGGGATAAGGAAGGATAGTTGGTTAGCGTAAAACTAGTAGTCCACAACTTGTGATAAATTCTCTGAATAATTGATATTACAAGATTGGATTTATATAGGCTATACCTGAACCCACTATGTAGGTGATCAGCCAGTGTAACTTATATTGCAGGCCTAAACTAATTAGGATTTGAGTAAATGGAATTGCTAACTGTATGTGGGTTGGTTTCACTGTTTAAGTTGGATTCAAAAGGTTGCCGTTTTCATTTGAGAGATAAGAAGATTGTCGATTTCTTTTTATAGGTTATTGCATTCCAATTTTTGAGAATAGTACCTTCAAAAAATTGCTTTTGGCTATTTGCTAATGGAAGGGAGAAAATAGTTTTATCAACTTTATGTCAGAGAAAGAGTGAATTGTTATGATATAACAGTGAAGATGAGTCAATGAGGATTTTCTCTAGGCAAAGTTGAACTGCAAACACATTGAGCATTACTCAATTGGGAAAAGCATTGGATGCAATTGGAATAATTTCAGGGTCTTCAACCCCTTCTATGTGACTCTATAAGAATGGATATGTTGCAATAGACATCTTTTGTCTGCCAAATAACAGAAAAAGAACAGGGGTGGGGGAACAGAAGATAGAATGATACTCCCATGTATGTGTTTTTCTGTTCATAGAGCTTTAATCTGCAAATAAAAGATCTTTAATAACTTTCAAACTTCAAAGAGAGATGGGACTACTCTTCCAAAATCTGGGAGAGTGAGAAAACAAAGGTAACTATGCTCATAGATCATAGATGAATTTGTGGAACTAACAACAACAAACCCAGTGTGATCCCACAAGTGACACAAAACCAACTAATGGTCCAAGGTATCCCAATGTTGGCACTTGGCGATGTAAGTTTCTATCATGAAGACCAGTGTGGCATTTGACTTCAGTCACCAAGTGAAAAGATAGAGAGCTGAATGGGTTCCACATCCTAAAGTGGTCATATGTGTGAGACCTGCATGCCTCAAGTAGTTCCACTTGTGAGGTGGAGGTGGTCTAAACATACTAACATTTATTTTGGTGAAGTGTTTTGGTTCTCATAGAACATAGACCTTAATATAACAACTTAGACCCATCAAACCATTTTTTTTCTCGAGTCAGAAGTTGTGTTGCATCAAGGTGGCTTTCAGTGTATTGCATGTGTCAGACAAGCAGTACATTTAGTAGATATATATTAGGGTAGATTTTAGAGAAGTTTTGTGCAGTGACGAAACCTATATTTGTCGTGGTTTGATTGCAATTACATGCCCTTCCATGTAAGTGGAGAGACAGTAAGTGAATTACAAAACTAGTATCCAGTCCATAGTTGAACAATGGTTTTTTCTCCTCTAATTTGTTTTTTCTTATTTTGTCCTCAATGTGAAGCATTTGATTTTAAATGAGCCTTAGAGGCACATCAAGAGTAAGACAAAAATTAATTGAATCAACTTGAAGGTACATGAAAAATAAAATAGGGAAAGGAAACTATAAGAGTTGAGAAAAAGAAAAGGGCACAAGGAAGAAGCTAAGGACATCAATGACAATGGGCAGTTATTCCAGCCATACATACCTATCCCTTCTCAATTCGATTAGCTCCAGCCACCTCTGTGCTTCAGTACACCCTTACCTGCTTGCTCCTCCTTTTCTCTCCATTTGCTTTTTCAACCACCCTTGTGCTCTCCCTCCCACTCTTTCGAGCTCTTTTCCAATACGCTGTATTCCACTCGTCATAGTTGTTACTTCCACTCTCCCCCATCACCTTAGTGGTTGTTGCATATGCCTTTCTCAAACTATCCTTTTTAGCATCAAGAATTTCACGTCATTGATAGTGCAGAAGTACTTGCTCAATGGGCTGTCTTATGATCTTCCAGTGCTAAAATTCAGGGCTTGACTTGGATATTCACTTTGGTTTTAGGTTTTTGTCGTGTATCAATGAATGATTTGTTGAAACATATCTTCTGTTTTTGCATGACAGCAATCCTATATTAGCTCTAAGTGGTTTCAGATGGTTTCACTGTGCCAAGAATCCCTGTACTTGAAATTTTGGGCTTATTTTCGACCAAATACATAAATATTTGGAGTAATTGGATGATATAAGCTGACAAAGGATGAAGCTCGAGGGATTTGGATTAAACAAAATAATAGATGTGTGCTTGGAAGTTTGATTGAAGATTGGACTGAAGGAACTGTGGCATATAGATGGGGAATTTGAGAGAGAGATAAAAGAAATTGTTGGGGAAGATAGCTAATTTTATAAATGTAAAATCAATCTGATAAATATTTGGATTGACAATGCTAAACCTGACAATATGTAGAAGAACTATAGATGACAAAATACATTCATCTGAACCTTTTCTATGATTGATTATTAATCTGTTTGTTCAATCCTTTTACACCGTTAGAAGACCAAATGTAATCTAAATCTAAAGTTAAAGCTGTGTATCTGATAGACTGATACTAGTACCTGATAAAAGAAATTTTAGGAAATTAAGTGGATGCTCTTTTTGATAGTGGATGACACCCTTCAATATCAGTATCTCTATACTTTTAAAAGCTATGGAGCCTTTGATATCTCTTGATTTATTAGAAAATAACAGTATCATTCTTTCATCTCTTTGCAGTTTCTTCAACGCGTCTTCAGCATTGACACAGTTGTTAAACCTCTGCCTCCTACAATGGCATACAATGTTTCTCGTAACTTGACCTTCTTTACGAGTATCTTTACACAATTCTTTGGTAAGCCTATTTGTCTGTTGCATAATACAATTTGCTTTCATGGAAAAAGGTCCTTTTTGTAGTGTTCCCTTGGAAGCTACTTTTGGCTAGTTTGGTTATATTCGTCATTTTGCTAAAATGTTTGTTCTTCTTATGAAGACCCCTTGTCAATTTGCTTCTTTTGGAGTATCTGTCCTTGCGTCTTTTTGTTTGGAGGTGGGGGATCATTTGGAGTTCTTTTTTCAAATAAAAGCTTGCTGAGAGGTTTGAATCTTGGAGTTCTAGGTGTTAGGCTGGACATTTTACTTTAGGTAATATTTGTTAAGTTGTCTATGCAAGTTGCAAATGCAAAGGTGGGAATGAAGTCACGCTAGCAGAGTCTCCTGCGGTATGGCTAAAAGAAGAAAAGGAGAAAGATTTTCTTTTCGTTTCCCCCTTAGTTTTATTAGATCTTAATTCTTTCCTTATGGGTATAGTACAGAGAAAGCAAATGAAGTATAAAAACAGATATGTTTTACCCCTTCTAAAACCTTCTGATCATTTTTGTTTCCTTCCCCTTCTCTTTTTTTTCGCGCTGTAATCTAATATTTTCATTTTGGCAGATCCTGAAGGAATAGCAAATGCACAAAAATCTCTCGGCTTAGGACAGGAAGAAAAAGTTCGTAAGGTCCGTTAAAGGACTCATTTAATCTCTGCAAGGAGTAATGTTGAGTTCTCTTTTTCCTTTGCTTGTACCTCTGATATTCTGGTTATGCTGGGCAATTTTGTACTCTATACATTTTCTGATAAATGACAAGTAATCTTTAAACTCATCAGTTTACCAACATAAGCACCGGTAACTCCTTTTTAGATAGATCCCCATGCTTCTTGCCCTGTTTACTTTCATCCACATCGCTACACACTTCATCTAATTTAGCAAAAAACATGTTAGATCCCTTCTGAATGGTATTTCTTTTATCCTTGTCGAAATCTTTTCATCAGTCAGGTTAGACGTAGCTGGGTAACGAGTATTTCTACTAGATTTTGAATCGTGAATCTGTTTCTAGCTACAAGCATACATTCTTGAAAACTTTTAACAAAGGAGTTGCAGGTGCAGTTGTCCTCTGCATCTGAAAACTTAAAAATCCTAGATTTACCTTGTCTAATAGTTTCTGAAGGGAAGTCTTAGAGCAATTGTAAAGTTGTTTTTCGTGTAATTAATAGGTTATGGTTTCGAGCCATAGGAGATGTTTGTGTGAGAATAGGTCCCCTCCACCAAGGGTGTGACCCTTCTCAGACCTTGTGTAAACGCGTGATGTTTCGTGCGTTCGGTTTCCTTTCCTTTGTCTAATATTTCTTCACATCTATGGTGGAATTGGGATGGATGTTACAATTTTAAAAGGTATCATACCTTAGAAATTAAGAATCGTACTCGTGATTACTTATAGCAACTGGCAGCGGGTGTGAGCACACTCATAATCTTCAACATGAACTTAATAATTGTTTCAATTATTAAATAACTATTTAGTTAATAAGTTCTCACCTACTATTAAAACACAATAATGGGTGCAACGAGACTCCGCACTCTCTTAAGATATAATCTCTCTGCATATTAACTTTTACTCCAGTGTTTGTAGTCTTCAACATAACTATTATTAGTAATCACGACAGAAATTTTGAGGAAGAGAGTATCTCTCTGCCTACACTCAAGTTCTTCCAACACCCTTTTCTATCAAGACCATTAATATTTACTATATCATTTTATATGTTTGAAGCACATTAATGTGAGAATCTTTTAAAGATGATAAAATTGTAGATTGTCACACATTCCTAATATATCAGTAACTGCCTCCACAAGAACAAGACAATACATTCTTAACTAAATGTAGAAAAATACCCATAAAAACATATTAAAACAGAAAAAGAAAGCTCAGTTCACTACACATAAATGGTAATTAGTAGAAGAAATTCAATTTCCTTCCATTACATCAAAGAGTGGCAAGTTGCTGAATATTCATTGGATAAACAACATCAGGTCCACCACTAAAAGCCTTCCTTCCAAACAAGATGTTAACTGCCTCAGTTGGATGAAATGCATCCCAAAATATGTATTGTTCCCTGTTAGGACATGGTGTTTGGAATGGTAAACATGATATTTGCCCTCTATTTCTCCCTACTCCACAGCATCCAAGATTTACTTGACTAAATCCTGTTACAAAAGTTGAAGAGACAAATTTAGTTAGCTAATATACATGAAACTATTTTATGTATGGATTAATAATATATTGACTTACCATATTGTCTGGAATTAGCAAGGAGATCTTGGAACATATTCCTGATGTCAATGTAAGAAAATCTGAAGCCAGGGAGATTGGAATTTAGGCTGGTGAGCATTGATCTAACATTGTTATGGAAGGGAAGTACAAGTTGATTCACTTCCTCTGAACATGCACCATTTTGACTTTGTGCAAGAATACTTGGAATACACCCCATTAGTCCTACTCCACCAATCACAAATTTTCTTGCTCCAAGATTGTATAATCTCTGCAATTTTCATGGGGGGGGTGGGAAGAGAAGGGAAAACATTGGTTAGTAAATTAAAGGAAAATGTTTATGTTTTTGGTACAAAGGAAAATGTTTACTTATTTTCTGATATTTGGTAAGTAAGCAAAAAATATTGTCGCAAAATCATTTAGCAATCTAGTAATTACTATGGGGGTGGGATGGGGTAGGTAGGGCGGTCAAGGTGGGGTGGGATGGGGTTGGGAAGAAGACAATTAACTTGAAAAGTCACTTTTCCATGTTCTCTCTAGAAAAGTCATTTTCCTGATTGTTAAGAAATTTATTTTATTAGAGTTCAAAATATTTTGATCAACTAAACATTCAAAAATCAAAAAAAAAAATTCAAAATTTTTTCCCTCCATACTTAACACAAATGAAGATGGAATATTACTCTATGGAAGAAAAAAAAACACTCCATAAATTAGTACTCTACTATAAGAAAATATGGAAAGCAAGCTAATTTTGTAAAATTACAAGAAAAGAAAATATGAGATAACAATAAGAGAGTCTTACTATAAGCTGTTGATTATACTGTTGAGTCAAGAGAGTAGCATATTCTTGAGGATTATATTGATTTTTTGTATTATAATTAGGCATAAGGTAATTGTTAAGGTAGTCATTGCTTCCCATTCCAACAAAGAAAATAGATTTTGCTAGTGCCTCTTCCACATCTCCTGCTCCATTGTTTCTTAATTGGTTCAGGGTGCTCTCAAAATTTGTGATTTGTTGATTGAATGGAATGCGCCCTACCTGTATAAAATTCATAATAATGAAAATATATATATAATTAATTGCTACATGCAAGATTCTACTAATTGGACCGTTTAATAAAAAAGTAAAAAATGTAAAAGTACTTGCGTAGGTGGTAGGTAGGTGTAGTGCATTTAAGTTTATTTATTTGTTCATGGATTTATTGTTGCTATATTTGAAGTATCATTTATTAGGTTGTACTTGTGAGTAGATGCATCATTGATAAAATCTTTAAGGTTACCTACCAGGATTGTAGTGAGATATACTCACTTTGTCTTTAATTACTTGTCCATATTTTTTTTATAGTTGTCCTTAATTACTTGTCCATTTTAACAAATCAAGAAAGGATAAAAAAAAATTACTTATTATACCCTCAATTAATTATTTTGAAAAAGGTAGAACTTATTGAAAATCTTAAGTTTTCAATTCAACCACCTCATAATTAATAGGGGTAAAATGGTAAATTCACTATGTCAATTATTGTTTTCTTAATAGGTTTGTCAATTCAAAAGTGGACAAGTAATTAAGGACAGAGGAAGTATAAAATTCATCCATTTTTAACTAGAGGTTTTGAGCTCGGAGTGGAAAAAATCCTAATAAAGAGAGTTTCTTCCCTTAAATAGGTCATGCATCATGAATCCAAATTAATTGAAGCTCCAATATAAATGGGATACCATAAAAATTAAGGTTTGTAGGCTCCAATATAAATGGGATACCATATAGTCTCTCTTTTTTTCTTTGATCCAAATGCTACTTATTTGAATCGAGGGTTTATCAAAAACAACTTCCTTAACATCACAAGATAGGGGTAAGACACTAAGACTACATATATCCTGTCCTTCTCAAACTCCACTTATGAAATTATACTGAATACGTTATTATTGTCATGGTAGTCATCAAAATGCCTACTTACTTTTTTGAATATAACTCATTTAACTTTTATACACTACTCTAATTACACTAATTACATGTCACTGAAAAAGATCACTATAGGCAATTTACCGTTATAAGTAAAACTAATAACCTAAAAAATATGGTAAAAAAAACCTTACTACAACAGGATAAATTACATCAATAGGGTACTAAAAATACAATAATAGTACTATGTACAAGTTTACTCATTTTTTTTCTAATTTTTGCTTTGAAGTTGAGGTGATTTTTGCCACAAAATAAATAAATAAAGAGTACTTACAAAATTTCTGCCAGTATTATCAAGAATGCCAGCAGCAGCAGAGGCATAATTGATTCCAAATCTCATTTGGTTTCCAGAAGCCTGTGAGTATGGTGGAGTCAAAGGTAGTCCAAGTAATTCAGCTGCATGTACAATGCCATGTGTTAATATTTATTTTTACACTAATTTCTATACATTCACTTATATAATAATAATCAACATGCATGCTACCATCAAGAATTATGGTAAAATAGATAGGAATTCACCGCTTTTAACTAAAGGTTTTGAGCTCGAGCGGTCAATTCAGATAGGAAGCATTTTTCTCTTTAATGGATCTTATGCAACACGAATTATACGTACCAATAACATCAACCATGGTGAGACCATTGGAGAAACGACCAGTAGGGCCACCATTAAAATCAATTCCATAAGGAAGATAGTTAGCCTTAGCTAAAGAAGCTAAGTTATTGTTATTGCCATTGTCTATCAATGAGTCTCCAAAAATAAACATGGCAGGCACCAATGCACTTCTTGTTCCACTTCCTTCTTCTTGACATAATATTACACTATTATTATTATTCACTAGCAATACAAACAACAAAAAACACAATGAAAATAGCCTAAAATTATAAGCCATTTTTTTATTTTTTTTTGTAAAATGGATTTTCTAGTATGAGAAATGTAAGTTGAAATTGTTATGAGAAGGTTTAATATAGAGGTGGGGGGAAATAAATATGCGGTAGTTAGAGAAGAGTAAATGAATTCACCTGTATGGTGCTTTATGCAGAAATGAGTAATAATTGATGAGTGAGTATATAAGAATTGATATTGAGAATATATTTTATTAATTTCTATGTCATAATTTTGTATGCTAAGTGCTACTCACTCTACAACAATAATTAATCATCATCTAAAATAATGTATATTTACTACTATTATGCTTGCTCATTTCATTTCTATTATTTGCTATCATTAATAATTTGTTCATCTATACCTATTTGGTAGGTGATCATACTTTTCTCCTGGGTTAACTTCTTGAGTCTACTGTATTAACATATTACCCCCTGAGTTTTAATTTATTTGTTTGGTTTTCATTTGACACACAATTTAAAAAAGATATTACCCCCTAAAGATAGAATGTATCAAAAAATCTTTTAATATCATGATTTTAAAAATAAAAATTAAAAGAGTTATCAAAAATAAAGAAATGTTCTTTTTTAAACGAATTTATAAAAAAAAAATGAAATGAAAAGAGTATTTGTTATTCTCCATTGATATTATTTGTCTTTTAAATTTGTATAATTTTGAAAAGATATTAATAAATAATCTTAGTTATATGAGTATTTGTTCAAACCACTACTCCATAAGCTAGTCTCATTTTCTTTACCCCATGTTGATTTGACATTTCTCCTAAGATAATACTTTGTTTTACATATAACTATTTTTTTTCTTGATAAATGGACAAATAAAAAACAAATTTTAATTTTAGTATAAGAACCATATAAAATAAAACGGAAGAAGTATTTATTTCACTTAATTAATATTTTACTAATTCGCTCCGTTTCTATTTACATGTCGTTCTTACTAGAATTAGTTATTCCTTAATATTTGTCATTTCTCAAAATCAATGCACAAAAAACATTATTCTTTCTATTTTATTCTTAAAAGTAATTAGCCTTGATAGTATGCATTTGACCTATATAAGAAAACAAAGTAATTAATCCATATTCATTAGTCAAATTAATTCATGTTTATTAATTAAAAATTTGACTTCAAGAAAACACTAAATAAGGGCACAATGATAAACTTAAGTAATTTTCTGAGATAAGTAAAATCTAAAATGATGACAACTAAATAGAAACAAAGGGAATAGAATAGTAAGAATGATTTTTTAAAAAGAAGTTAATAAATGCTTCTCCTTATACTAAAACTAATCATATATTTCAAAACAAATTCAAAGTGACAAACGACTATAGTAAATTTTAAATACAGGAGATATTATGTTTTCACCTAGAAACTCTAAAAAATAAACATTGAAAACAAAGAGAGAAGAGTCAAAACCAACACATAGATTATGATGGGACGATTGAAATCTCGTCATTTTTAATCTAAAGTTTTGAGTTTAAATCATAAATATAAATTTAAAAAATCTTGTTGAAAACGTCGTTCTCGAAAATAAGCCAGTATGGATGGATAGAAGTAGTAATTAGCCATGCCAATGCCATGCAAAAATATGAGGTGTGAGTTAACAAATAATTGGTCCCTTTGGGCGGAGGGAGCATTGCGCGTTTTTACATTAATAATGCTGCTTCCTTCATTTACTTATATAGTCCGCTGGCCGGTAACAATATAATGAAGTCTCACACTTCCCAAGAAAATATAACAAATGCATGTTTGGGAAGGTTTAATTTATGGCTAAGAAATAAATGCAAAAATATACACTTCTCTCCGTTCATCGTGAAAATCTGATCTTCGAATATTTTCTTGTTATCAATTTATAGGACTTCCACCCGTAAAATTTTAAATTTTTTCTAAGTAAATTACATGTACTAACACAAATTCAAATTTCAAAAATCACAACTTTAAAAATTCAATTTCAACTTTAAAATCTATAACTAAACGGAATAGTCTACTGTACTGTGCAGTGTAAGTCTGCAGAAAACTTGTTTTTCTGTGTTGGAGACAGTTAAGATGGTTTTTCTTTTAATTATTTTTCATCCGATGTATGGTACCCACATTAAAGACCAACTAACTTCAAGTTATTGTCAGAAAATTTTACAGTAAGTACTCACTAAATAAGACAATTCCGTATCCGGTGACTCGAACCCGATACGTCTGGTTTTTCTGGTTAAGGAATTGAGATGGTTGTTTAGCATTTACTACTCTGGCCTTTGTCTGACTTGATGACACTTTTGTTATTACTACCTTCTTGAAAGCGTTAGGTGCACTGCAAGTATGTATATAATATACTTTTCCTACTATTTGACATGCAAAAATGAGTCTTCTATGAGTTTCGAATTGTTTCATGTTTTTTACTTTCTTTTATTAGTTCATATATTTCGTGTTGTATTCCTCCCAATCCCAAGATAAGTATTATCTGAATTGTAATTAGTAAATATATTCGTTTTCAGGTTGTATTTCTCAAATAAATTGCCCTTAGAAAAAATATACTTTTTAGTTCTCGACATAGAGAATTGACGGAATATAGTACTTTAGTTGACAGAGACAGTTATTCATTTGAAAAGTGAAACAATCCCTCATTTAACTTGTCAAATCTCCTTTCAATATCACAAAAAGATGTCATGATTTTGTGTTTATACATGTCAATTCCCCAGTCAATGTGTAATTTGACATACATAATAACGAATAACGCGCTTATTGCAAACTCACAAAACAGAAGACCTAATACTCATAGCATAAACTCCTTTTGCTACCAGAGGTTTAGTAAAGACACTTACATGAGGCATCTGATTGAATACACTTAAGTTCAAACAAAAAATATATATCAGAGATAAATATACATTGATTATGAAAATAGTGTTACACTAAACACCAAGTATTACTAGTCAGCACCAAGAAACAATCATACAGAATGTTAGTCCACTTTTACACGAAGGTGACAACATGGCAAAAGAATGTTCAAGGCTTCCATAGCTTCATGGTGCAGTCTTCTCCATAGGTGGCAACAAGGTTTATATGGGGATGGTGAGTGATACCAATTACATCCTTTTCATGTACCTGCCATAATGCACAAACTAAAACTCAGCAACTTGGCCTTTTATCCTGTTCCGAAAGCAAGAACAAATAGTCCCAGGACTTAAAACCAACAACACTAAGAACCCACCTACAAATATAATGCATATGTGACAAGGAATAACTACCATATTCGACATTCAACTTAACACTATGCAAGTGTATGTATAAACAAGTGCATGTAAATGCACATGTTTGTGTGTTGTTCAGGGGGGGCTGAATGGTACAAAATACCAGCAAGGGAGGATTACGAGTAAACAAAAGGAAATAGTATATGTAACATTTTCACTATGTAACATAAATGATGATTAAAGCAAGCATGATTTGGTAAAAAAATGAGTGGAATCGAGACCGGGGAGAGAAAGAAACACAGAATGAATAAGCTGATCTTTCTATCATTTTATCTTATTTCACTAGCAGATTGGTTGGAGATGTATTTTATGAGAAGAAAAATGAGACGTGTTAAACCAAAATATTCAAGGTATTTCCCCTAATTTTTCGTATAAATATTAGGTAAGAAACTGAAAGCCAGGACACATCATCAGTGAATCATGATTTTTGAAACAAAAACATTTAAGAAATCAATATCCTCCTGTACTCTGTTATTTTTCATCTTTTGACAAATACAAAAAACATTTAACTTAGCCTCGGCCGCATCCACATATGTGAATATGTACATCTGAGGTACATACACATATGTCCCAGTAATGATTGAGTGAGCAAACGAGAGACAAGAAAGCAAGAAAGCCTCGTAACGATACAAAACTCAAATCATTAACTCTACAAGTAGGACTTGTAACTGTGACAATAAGTAATCAAACTTCATGTCAGAGTTGAAGCTTACCTTCATCAGATGCTCCAGTTTGTTTGATTGATAACTAAAGCAGTACAAGTTTCTGTTGAAATGCACAAACCACATGATCAGCATAAATGGGATAAATCCTTGCATTAAATATCAATATCATCCACTTAATGAAGTTCAAATAAGTAGCACCTTTAGTGATGGAAAAAAAACAGAAAATATTTTCCACTGTACAATCAGCAATGACAGTTCAAAAGTAGATAGATATGCAAGAGAGCTGTAATAGTTTCAGAATAACTCGAAAAAATTAAAGTGAGTAACTACGTTCAATCTTAGAGACGAATCAAGTCCTTGAAGTTTGTTAAATGTAAGAGGAGAGGGATCCTCAAAGATGAAATAAAATCAAAATTCACCAAGGTTTCATCAAAGTCACTCTCTCTTTTCCCTTTGAAATAAGAAATAATAGTACCAATCTTGAAACTCCAATGAAGCAAAGGGGCATAAATTTCATATCATACCTGTCTTCACCTACACAGTATATCCATTCTCCTTTTGGTGATAGACAAGCAGCCACAAAGTCTCCACCTTCTCTTTTACCAGATGAGAAACTTTTGACGACCTACATGACAATTGCACAGCATAAGTTCACTTACCATTTGTGCTCTCTAAAATTTGGAAAGATTACAGCCACTTCAGTTCATTATCCTTATGTTAACTTCTTTTAGAAAATAAATTTGACATTTTGATTTCTAACTGTTGCTTGTCAAAAATGCTTCCACTCCCCAACTTGTTCACTCCTCACTTTGGCAAAGGGAAAAATCTCCCAAAACAAAAACCTAACGAATGGGAAAGAAGAATGATCCACAAACAACAATGCTTACCTGTCCTTGAAGTGTCATCAGATAAATAGATGATGTCTTATTGCACACTATAATGTGATCAGTATTCTTAGGGAAAAGATGGACAGAATTCACAGATGCATCGCCACCCTGTAAGAGAAAGGAATTCAAACGAGTTCAAAAAACGAAATCGTGTAAAAGAAGGTATCCTGAGAAAAATTAACAAATAATAAGTAATATAGTGGTATATGCCCCAGGCAAGTTGAATACCCTTAAAGGAGGAGGTGGTCTAAATGTCTGCAAACACTCTGTAGTTTTGGCATCCCAGACCTGTTTTGAGGCAACTCAGACAAATTATGCACACAGAATAAAGCAGATAACCCAAATATAAATGGAAAAGAAAATAGCATGCTTCTCTCAACCTTCACTTGAAAGTTGAAAGACAATAATCTTACCTTCACTGAGCCGTCACTAGATGCGGTGATGACTCGAGATCCATCAAAGGTAAAGATGGCATCATTCACATAAGATGAATGTCCGCGGAATTCTTTTAACAATTTACCTGACTTCAGGCCATGAATTCTACAACAAATGAAACAGAGATATCAGGCATGCTTCTCCCAACCAAGACCAACAGTGATTAATTAATAGATATAACGGCGCATCTGAGGATATCATTTAGCAAAATCCACTACGCCTAACAGCTACTGATGACATGCCATCGCAGTAAATGGTCAAAGGAAAAAAACCTCGCTGTGCTGTCAAAGGATGTGCTTAAGATCTGAGTTCCATCTCGAGAGAAGACAAGACTGGTGACACCCTGAGAATGTGCACGTTCAAGGCGACGCAAGCACTGACCAGTCCTTATGCGCCAGACCTATAAAACACAGTAACATAAGAACAAGCAATCCAAAATCAGATCTAACAAGTTGACATCAGGAAAAAGGACATAAGATAGAGGTGCTTATAAGGAAGAACTTGAATTATGGTGAGCACAAAGCAGCTGTTGTTCTGTACATGAACAGAAGTATATATGTTCTTTTTACTTTTTGATGACCGTGGTGTCTGAACCAACTTTCGTGCACCTCGACTAATTCCATGGGATACCTGCCACCTCCCAGTATATATGTTCTACGCCTACACTATAGAGAAATCAAGATCTCAAAGGGAGTTCCTACAAGCAACTATGATTCAAAATATGTGGCAACTTCTTTGTTTTTTTTTTTTTTTTGAGAATGGTAAAGTTGTATTCATCAGCAATGAGGGTATGCTGGCAACCAAACAAAAAAAATTCCAAGGCGAAGTAGTCATGATTACAAATAGCCTAGGAAATCTACTAACTGATTTACATCATCTATACCCTCTTCTTTACACCAAAAATATAGAGTATTAATGCAGTTTTCTTTAACTTTCTGCATTGGGTTAGTAATATTCTTAAAGCACCTATTGTTTCTTTCCTTCCAAATTGACCACCATATGCAAGATTGTGGCAACTTCTTTGTTCCCGAAATACCTGATGATCCTTGCTTTCTAGATTACCCAAAGTATGCGTGGATGGATAGAACACAATCGCTTACTGTTGTTTTCTCCTTCTCCTACCCATCATGCATCTCCAAGCTGTAATCAAGTCACAAGACATCACCCATTTACCTAGTAACAGACCCATAATTGGAAACTATGGAAAGATGTAGAAAAAGGTGATTTATATATCCTCATTCCTTAAAGCACAAATAGCTTCAGGAGCCCGAGGACCCATTCTAACCGTTAAAAACTTGAGGAAGAGGGTGACTCACATCAGTTGGTGCCACATGTGCACACGGTCAGGGAAGATGTGAAACATTTACTAATTCATCGCCAATTAGGCCAATGACTCTGGGGCATGATATGGACTATGGAATGCGTTTGATATTGCGTAGGTAATTTTGTCAGTTAAGACTGGTAACAAGTTGGGCAAGAATGAAGAGGAGATAATGAGGAATTTAGAAATAAAAGGAATCAAAAACTTTTGAAGAGTTCGTGAACTCCTTGTTACAGATAAGATGACCGTCGTTATTTCTTGTAAAGTTTTGGAGCACCTACAAAATTCCAGTTAGTATAGATTGATTGTTAGTTTTTTGGTAGTAAAACACAATCTTAACTATTCCCATATACCACTAGTTTTTGGGGCCATTCAAAGAAATATAAGTAAAACACATCATCAGAAAATATCAAATTCAAGTCTGGTATTAGTACTGGTACTAGATATACTGGAATATGCACCGGATACAATAAATTTGACGATTTGTACTTCATCGTCATCAATTTTATTGATGAATTGTAATGTATTCCCTAAATTTCATAGCTTTCTCGACTTCTAATTGTAAGTTTAACCATATTGATATTAAATATGACACCAATCCCGTACAATATGTACAAAACACCGAACCAACCCATAAAGACGTGATGAGCTTGTCAGAAGTCATTATGTTCTTATATTATTTTAAAAAGCCTAAAAACAAAGTTCAAACATGACACTCTGCGAAGGGCTGTCCAATATCCTACCAATTACCATCTTTAACTAGCTAAAATAAGGATATGTATAGGCATATGAAGGATGTGCCATAAATTCGACAACTTGGACTCTCGCATTGATTCAGTAATTAAAGTTTCTGATCAAACAGGTAACGCTAAGCAAAAATAGCCATTATAATTTTGTTTCTTCTCTCTTTCAATTGATCATTGAATCCTTCTCCAGCTCCAACAAATGTTAAAGATTCTTTCTTTATAAGTAAATTATTAAGGATCTTTATGAAGCTGTTTTCAATTAATTTAACATATAAGGCAACACAATATGTTGCTTCATTTGATTGCTTCAGCATGTTACATCAAATTGCATTTGCACATAATACCTATCTGAAGTGCAATCACAGCATAACAATGTTAAAACAGATTGCTCAAGACCTAAGTTGCTTGGACTCTCCAAAAATGTTGCCGCACCCATGTCGGACCCTCCAAAAACTGTACCAGTTTGAAGGATCTGATACGCACCCAATGACATTTTTGAAGAGTCCGAGCAACATAGCTCAGGACTTCCTCAAGTGTCTCAGTTTTCTCATTAGTTAAATTGGCAGGATGAAGATAATAAGAAATCAAAAGGTTTTACTGTATATCTGAAACATGTTCTTCTCACTTTTTGGAACTGTTTGGGTCGTGCCTAATAATGTAAGAAAGCCTATGAGTGCTGATGTTCATAGAGAGTTGGAAAATCCATCAAGAACATCTGGAAAGTGGTGCCTGCTTGTATATTTGGGTGCATCTGGAATGATAGGAATTAGAAGATGCTTTGATGGTATCACAACTCCTAATCATGTCGCAAAAACCTAGTGTTTATTAAACCTTTTTTTCTGGTTAAACAAAGGCACATGTAACTAGTCATGAACTTTCTTTCAGATTGTATCCTCTCAAGTGTTAGAGTAAACAGTTACACATGAGCCGACACATCTTTATATTGTAATCTATGTTGTGCATCTATTTGATGCATTTCGAATGAAATCTTATACTACATCCAGACAAAAGGTTTTACTGTATAAACTATAAAGCAGAATAGAAACTAAACATTTACCTTTATTTTTCCATCTTGTGACCCAGACGCAAGCATCTCCGAGTCTCTGCTAAAATCAACACAAAGGACAGCATCATCATGCATCATAAAAGTTTCCTACATAAATATACAGCAAGTCAGAAAATACAAAAGATTCAACCACAAGAATGAACATCCAGAGTTTAAAAAAATAACTACACACAAATTCAGATGCATCAGCTGCTGATTAGGAAATGAAAGATAGCAGGAATCCAGCACGATAGACAAAACTCCCCACACACACCAAAAAAAAAGGAGGAGAAAAACAAATGACCGTATATTTATGAAATTCTAGATAACAAACAGCTTTGCATCCTTTTTGATAAAAACAACTTACTTTAGATTTGAACTACCTGCATATTGACATTTACAAAGGAATAACTGCTTAAGGCAATTCACAAGACAACTAGCAAACCGACAGCTGAAATATGGTATATCTTCTATTCATTAATATATTTGGCAAATACAGTGTAGAAGTCACAAAACTGCAATTGCTCCCAGCAAAGATTTAGCACCAGTAGTAACATACAGAGATGAAACAGCCAAAGAATTACACTTGAATTCCAAGAAAATACAGCCCAAAAAATAATCAGAAAATTGAAAAGAAATAAATGTATAACTCACATCAGCCTGATATTGAAGATCCTTCTTCAGTTTTCCACTTATGTGATCCCAGACCTGGTGAGTAATGTAAAAATAAATTGGATCAACTCTATACCATCAATAAAGCATAAAAGAGAAGGAATAAAAGTGAAAGATAGCATGGGGAGAGACTTAGCTTTAGCATACCTCAATAAATCCATCAACTGAGCACGAGACAAGAAATTGTCCATCCGGCGAGAACCTAGAACATTCTGGATGACTCTTCTTACCAAACTGCAGCACAAAATCCATTACTTAAATGAAATTATCAGATTTAAATTTCCTATTCACTCCCCTTATTACTACTGAAAGAGGAAAACGGACAAGGCTTGAAACAAAAGAAAAATACAGAGACTAGGAAAAATAGCTGGACAAGCTCATCCAGTGAGAAGCCTATTAACAGAGAAAGACACCAATAAAAAGAAAAATGGAGAGATAAAACATGCATGAAGGTGATAAACCAGCTGAGAGCAGTTTCAGCATGTGGGTAGATTCATAATAGGAATAACAAAAAGTAAACTCCCCCTTCTGCTCTAACCTTCCAAAGGATAATGAGCATGAAAAACAAATATAAAAGAAAATAAGATAAAATAGATATTCAAATAAATCTAGGTCACCATGTTTTTGAATTTCACAGAGACTTCTGAAGCAAAATCCAAAGGTTGAAAGTTTGATTGTCTCAACAACATATCTCTTTGATGAAGTCATAACAACCCTAACATGCAACACAAATCTCTTTGATGAAGTTATAACAAACCTAACATGCAAATAAAAAGAGTTTAATGTAAACCAACAAACCTTAATAGTGTGACCAAGTGTTGTCGGATACATATCCTCTTCATCTTGTTTCATAGCAGCTGTTCCTCGGAATAGATCAAACTGTGTTCCAGGTGGAAGTAAACCTGAAAAGTGTTGTCGGATACATGAGCATGAAAATCAATGTTTGCTTACTCTTCAACAAAGTGAAAATGCTCAGAAGTTTCATGTTAATTACTAACAAGTCAATTGAGAATCTAGAGGTGGGATTTCCAGCAGTGATGAAAAAAATATATCTCACCTTGATGCTGTTGCCATTTCAAGGCTTGACCAATCAAAGCCATTAAGCGTGATGGTGGAACAACAGAAACCTCAGCAGAAAGTGCTGCATGCATCCAAAGAAGATATATTATAATCTTAGGTGTGTTGTTAACCAAATTATGCATTAATAAGTACATATAATTGACAACGACACTCCAACCATTTCAATCCTGAAATATCATAAACTGCTCAGCCCTAATTAGTACTGTAGAATTAATGTACTTCTTAATGAATTACAAAGACGTGGAGGACCACTATAAGGCCATCATTATGCAGATAAGATAATACAGATCTCAGAATATAACATATTCAAAGATCACATAAATTAGAATAGAGACGGATCATATGAGGAATTGCAGCAATGACATGTTAATCTGGTAGGAATGTGGGATAAAGTAATAGGAACGATAGTAAGACGCAGCTTTTTATGTAGTGGTTCTTAGAACGGGTGACCAAATCAGGAAGTACACCTTCCCTTTACTTGGCAGGAACCTTACAAAACTACTTCAAGGGATTTACTTCAAATCACATCTCAGGTGGTTGTACTTTTTTTTTTCTGATGAAGTAGTCACATCTCAGGTGGTCATTCAATACCTCTTTGAAGAGTTTAACAGGCTAAACAGTTTTACATTCGTCTCGGCACCATGCATCTATGTCTATAATATCAAGACAGATTGCTAACATTTAATTACTCTGAGTACTGAAATGAAACAGCTGTTCTCATAAAACTTGCTCCCGTGTTACATGCAACATTTGCACATATTGCAAATATCTTTGTTTCAAGATTTTCTTTCAAAATTCAAACTAAATGTTTTATCAATCTGAGCAAAGTGGGATTTTGGCAACCTTGGGAAATTTGGGCACGCCTTTTCTCCTTGGTTGAGTCATTATAAGCCTGCACATACAACATTTGCAGGCAAGGTCAAAATCCACATTCAGTCAAACCTCAAGTCAACGGGTATCAAGACAACTTCAAGCAGTCAAGGATGCGGCAGACAATTAAGAAAGACAATTATTTTACACCATCAGAGATCCAACAGGAGGTTGTCAAAAAAAAAAAAGAGATCTAACAGGAGGTTGAGCACATGTAAGAAACAAGTATAATATTGTCTTCTTTTTTTATGAAGAACAAGAATACTTTTTTTTTTTGAGATGGAAAAGTAAAACAAGTATACTTGCGCAGCTAATATTGCATTGTGAATAATACAAACAACAATCGCTGAGGGTGTTCAAACCTCAACTAGTGACATAAAGAAAAGACCACATAGCTTAATCTTTTTTTTTTTTTGAGAATGATTCTAACCTCATGAGGATCGAAGTAAGTCCGGACTAGTAGATGCTCGAGCCGCAAATATCTTTCTGGTTGCTCCTGTTTCATGACACCCATCACGTTGGTTTGCCTTAAAATAGCTCGTGCAGTATCCATCTCTCGAAGTTCAATCATTTCTAAGACAATCTATCAGATAAAGGAAAGAGTAAGGAGCAGAAAAGGTTGTACTGAAAAGACAGCAAAAGGTGATCAAAAGTTAAAAATATTTGCACTTCAATATTTTTCCATCAAGCTGAAGTTCATCTGAAAACAAAACCAGATTGCCAAAGAAGCACATTGAACTAAATTTTGAAGTTCTACCGAGTGCATGAGTCAGTCACACGAAACTGAATTCTAAAGTTCTGCCCAGGTGCAAGTATGCAGCAATCACGAGAAACTAAAGTCCAGCCCGGTCCAAGCATGCAACAATCACGAGATATGAAATCAGCATGGCAGAGATACTTGGATGCAAAGTGGAACCCAACAACCACATACTTAGGGATTCCAATTGGGAGCCAAATACAAATGCAATACCATTTGCAATTGGTAAAAGAGATGCTTGAAAGGATATTGTCAAGTTGGAAGAAGCAAATTTTGTCATTTGGTTTTTTGTGTATGTTGGGGGCGGGGGCAGAAATGTTAACAAATAGTGTATTAGACAGTTAGAAAATATATTGTGATGTCACTCTTTCCCCTTCCAGAAAAAGTGGAAAAGAGAACTTGGCTGAGAAGAGATTTCCTATGGAGTGGAAACTAGGAGAACAAGCTGTCATTACAAAAATAGTCATCACAGCAGAAATGACATTTAGGCATCAACAAGCGTAGATTGCACAACAAGAGCCCTTTATTAGAATGGCTATGGAGGTAGGAGGTACAACTCAAAGAACAGACCATTGTGGAAATACATTGTAATTGCTAGGCAACGGAAGAAGGAAACTGATCCAGTATGCTCTCATGGAGTAGAAGTGTGGAAGACTATTAGAAATCTATGGGAGGATCATGTAAAAATATATGCTTGTCAGTGGGAAATAGAATGAAGATGAGGTTTTGGCAAGACACTTGGACTGGCCATATTCCACTAAAGAATGAATCCCCAGATCCTTAAAATATGGCAGTTAATACTGATGTAACAGTGACACAACATTGGTCACAAAGAAGATGAGAACTACATTTTAGAAGAAGTTGTTAGGGCTAGGAAGTCGAAAGGATTATTACTCTGTTGGGGAAACTGGAGAAGATTAGAATTTTCCCAGCTGTAAAAGGTACAGTTAGATAGAAACATCAAAATCATGGAAGTACATTGTTAAATCTGGGTACACATCAGAGCAAGAATCAAAGTACCACCATACAATGGCCTTGGAAGATAATACAGAGAAAGAAGCACCACCTAAAGTGGCCATATTTTGTTGGATTACCACGAAGCATGTTTGACACAAGCAAAACTGCAGAGTTGGGACATCGCAATGTGCAGTATATGCAATATGTCTGAAGAAAATTAGGAGGAGGTGAATCACTTCTTTATTCATAGCCAGGCAGCCAAGAAGCTGTGGGACGTTTCTCAGTATACTCAATCTATTACTTCACTAACAAATACTACTCACTCTCACATCTGACATATTTAATACAACTCTCAAAAAACATTGAATCCATAAAAAGAGCAAGTAAGAGGATAATAACCTTAAAAAACACTATTTAAAAGAGGATAACATATTAAAGTTTAGGCATTAAGGTTTCTTTGAAACAATGAAGAGGTGCAAACCTGCTCATATAAATCCTCCAGTATCTTTCTAGGAAGCTTAAGTTGTGCAACTTGAGGTAGTACTGCATCCCATCTTCCACTATTAATATCAGCTATAAAGGTTTCAAGGCTATCCACAGTATTAAGAGAAACCTGGCACTCATTTTGCAATGTCTGGAAAGATTGATGCAGAGAGTTCTCCTTGCAGAATTGAAGAACTATCTTAATGACACTACAAAAAAGAAAGATAACATCATCTCTCACATACAACAATAGCAATAAGATACTCCTATGTTGTTCCCAATTGATATGTTCGCAAGGTAGTATCTTCAATAAGAGCAATGTCAAATGGTTTTCTTGAGAAAGAAAAATGGTCCTGACAACAAATAGATCAACTAGCTAGAACTGCTATTTATACATGCATCAGTTCAGAACAGCTTCTATCCAGTAATGTGGACATAAATATGGGTCGGATAAATGCAAAGGGCATTGCAAGAAGTCTTCATGCAAAGGGCATTGCAAGAAGTCTTCTTGTTATACATGGAGCCCCAGAACAAAAATTTGCTTAGCCTGATCAAGGGTGTGGCCTAATGGTCAATAAAGTGGGTTGAGAACCACGAGCTATCAGGTTCAATTCCCAGCAGGGGCATATATATCAGGTGATTTCTTCTCATCTATCCCAGCCTTGTTGGATAGAGAGTTATTCGGTAGCAGATACCTATGCTGGTGGGAGGTGGCAGACTGGCAGGTGCCCCGTGGAATTAGTCGAGGTGCACACAAGTTGGCCCAAACACCATGGTTATTTTTTTAAAAACGTCGCAAGTGCTGCAAGAACTCTTCTTTACTTAACTATACAAAAAGGTAAGGTAAAAGTTGCAGTCTTGATAGTGGTACCTCTCTATAGTACTTTTCATAAGATATCAGTGTCTCTATACAACTCATCAACTACACCTCAACCACTAAGGATGACTATATCCATTCTGCTCGTCTTCTCCTCTCTATTTTTTTCCTTTTTTTCATAATGATGGTGCCCCCAGCCAGTTGCAATGCTATTTATTTCTCATATAAGATCAAAGCAAAGGGTACTACAATTAAAGTTTCGATTTTCACCTTACTTTTGGTCAGAATAAGCAAATTCTATAGTCATGAGGTACCATATACAACAAATAAGACTTCTTTATCACATCCCTCTCTTATATCAACAGATATCCTTGCTCATTTCAAATTCTAAAAATTCATGATATAATTTTTCCACACATCCAAAAAAAAATAAAAAATCATTAGGCGAACATATATAGAGAGACAGAGAAGAAGCTTACTCTCGAGCTTCGATTTCGAGTGTAGAAGACATTTGTTAACAGTGAGAGAGCTTAAATCCCTAGCTAAGCCCTGCTTTTGAGAGTAAAATCACGAACAAAAATACATACACAGAGAGATGTAAGGGTTTTGTCTATGAACTGAAATTCGCCAGAACCGTTGCGCAGTTCTCGAATTTTGTCATTCGTGGGCCTATTAAGTGGGTTGGGCCTAGAAATGTTCTTTCAAGCCTAACCAATGTATTACACAAGGCTTTTACCTCGACCCGTAATTAACGGCCCAAGATTCTTTTTTTTTTTTTTGGTCAAACATCGTAAATCAAAGACTTTACCAATCACATTTTGACCTCAGTAATTTTGATGTTCAACGTGGTTTTGCGCCAATAGGCCATGCGCATGCCTGGTATTCATGAGAGCTCTAGAGACTAGGTCAAAGTCTCATAGCAGCGGCCATACTCCACTTCTCATATATGTGAATTCATCAAGTGTATACTGCTTTAAATACACCATCCTTAATTAAGGACTATGATTTCATTAAGAGTTAATAATTCATCCCTCATTTTCAGTAGCAGTTCAAGCACTCTCAGTTAGTGCGCAATGCTAATATTGACTTGTTATTACCCATATGAACCTACTTAATGGATCTCTAATTAATCACATAGGTTGAGTTACCATCTCTATTGACAATCATATTGGCCTTAAACCCAAAAAGAACTATGTTTGGTTAATTGGCAATAATTTTTCTTTGGACTTCCAAATATTCATTTCATATAGCTTGGTTGTCTCTCCAGGCGATCAAAAAAAAAAAAATTGTTAACATATTCAAGAGAATTACTTATTTACAAAATATCATTTCAATTCACTTCTAAGCGGTGATATATATAATTTTTTTGCACAAATAAGATATTTTCATACCATGTTTAAAAATTATATATCACTGATTTTAACAATAGTTCATAAATGGCCTTTTTAAAGAAAAATTCAAACTAAGATATTATTAAGTAGAGTGCATGAAGATGGTAAAGTAATGTCAATTGTGGCATGTAACTCAAGACAAATTGATAAATTTTGATGTTATATTCAACCAATTATCTTGTTGGACAACTTACAATCTCCCATATTGTAATAATTTTTAGTTTTCACTCACGGTACCTCATTTAAACTTATTCTATTTACTGTACTTAAATGGTATGCTTTTTTTTTTTCACTCATCACCTCATAAAAAATTATTACATTTACTCTATTTAATTATCATGATTTCTAAAAAAAAATCTCATGCCACCTCATGTAAAGTCATTTCATTTAATCCACAAAATTATCAGGATTTTAAATTTTCACTCAAAGTACCTCATATAAATTTATTTCATTTACTCTGTAAAATTATCATGATTTTTAATTTTCGCTCATTTTATCTTATATAAACTTATTTTATATAACTCTACCCAGTTGCCATGGTTTCTAGATTTCACATAAAAATGCAAACATCCCTTGACACATTAAATAATATACATAGATATATGTGTGACAAAAATGAGAATTAGACACATGGCAGGGATGCACTTTGATATTTGCTTACCTATTGATTGAAGCTAGTGGAGATCATCATCAAGTGTTATTGTCTGCATTCGAATTCTTATGTATGAATATGCGGTGTTTGAAAATATATAAAAAAAAGATAGATATATGTAAAAACGATATTCCAAAATTCAAGAGATCATAATTTATCTTGTCAAGAAGTTCACGATTTTCACGTTACATGACTAATAAATGTGTAGGGTTAGGGAATTAAGTTGGTTAGTAATTAGGTCAAATCAAAATCTATCCCGTAACTCCTGGTGTCTAATCTAATTTTTTGTCGGAATATGACATTGCCATCCAATGCCCAATGCAAATATTCAATTATTCAAGCATTTGTTCATCATTCAAGTAATTTACATTTTTATTTTAAGAGATCGAATAAGAATATTTTTTTCTTTTAATTATCATTAACTATCCGCTTAACTTTTTAAATATTTTTCAATGCTTCAAACCTTAAATCAAGAATTTATGAATAATTGAAATAATCTTGTTGCTAAAGACCTTTTTCAAACAAATTCACTAATAAATGAATTTTAGGTTGAAAACAGTAACAAAATCAATTAACCACAAATCATAACATTAAAACTACAAAAGCAAGTATAGCTTTTTTATTCCACATACAAAAACATATTTTAACATGAAAATATAAACAATTAGTTGATCTTGGACTTGGAGCCACTTGAATTCCCTTAGAACTAAGAAATTCAAAAAAAGATATATATATATATATATATATATATATATATTGTTTTATTGGTTTACCTAAAGCTGGATGTTGTCCAAATTGTATAATGGACTTATAAATAGTAAGTTACTCTATTGAGGATATTTCCCTTTTTAGTCTAGGAAATAACTCTCAGTTCACACCATAAGATATGAACTTTTTCTTTCGAATATTCACACACTGAAACACCAGCTTTAGTTTTCTTATTTGTTGACTGATCCACAAATTGAACCCACCACGAAATTACAGAAACGTACAAGTTTAATGTCACAAATATTTTTTACGCTTATTTAGATATCTCAAATTTAATTTTCGGGAATGAAGAAAAAATCTTGAAAGGGAATACGTTCCTATTATACATCGTGAATTTGGATTTGTGAAGTGCATTGGCCTTATTGTAAGAAGTCCAAGAGCGATTTTCGATTGTGTATGCATTAAAAAAATAGAACCTTAATTTTAACACTATATTTTTTCTTCACTATGCTACATATGGACTTATAATTTTCTGTGAAATGTAAAATAATGTATTATTATAAGTACAGGAACAAATGAAGTTTCAAGCGATTAAGATTCAATTATTTAGTTCAAAATGTAATAATTGTAGAGATTAAAATTATTACATAGCTGACTTTTCTTTTCTTGAATAATTAATATCCTCAGAAAGTACAATAATTTGATCCCCATATTAAGCTAAACTGCTCATGCAGTTTGTTGGATTTTTCCTTTTTAAGCAGCAACTTGTAAAATTAATCTCCATGTATTGTTTGCCTTTATCAAGATAGAATTGAAGCAACTGATTGAATTTTTTTAAAAAAAAATTAGTATAGTATTTTGCTAGTGGAAGACCTTTGATTTCTCTTTCACCCTTTTGACCTTTAATTTTGTCTTAGTATTTGTAAATTTTACTATTCATTAACTTTAATTATTGCTGGTTTATCAGAGCAAGTCTCACTCATAAACCTTGTATTAAACAATACATTGATTTTCACATAACCAATTCTTACGTTACTAATACATCGCTTAGTGTTTCTTATATCAGTTATTCCACCTTCTATTCTGCATTACTTATACATGTTTTAGTTATACAGTTTTTAAGTTGCAAACTAAACACCTTATTAGTTTTATGCATGAATAATTTACCTCCTAACCAATTATCAAACTATCAAACATGATATTACTCATACATGATTTAACATATATACATGCATAACTCATCTCCAACCCAGTTACCAAACTACCCTTAAAGGCCTTAATTAGGACTTGAATTTGCTACTCAGAAGTACACTAAAGAAAGGGTAAATAGTTGCTCGCGCCGAATAGTGGTGTTATGGGTGGATTAGTTAATCTGAATTTGAACAGGTCAAAATGGATTGAGTTATAAATGAGCAGGTTATAACTAGTCAAAAGTTACTTAAGTTACAATGGCTATAATGCGAGTCATAACCCAATAATTCTCTCAATTCTTAATAAATTTTAATTTTAGAATTTTTAGTAGCTAACAATGTTTATTATGCTATATTTAACATATCACGGAAAATTAAAAAGATTTTTCATGAGTCAGTTTGAGCTATATATCAACCCATTTTTTTATGGGTTGAAATAGATTAGACTAAAATGAGATGGACTAATAAATAAGCGGGCCAATTACCTAACTAGCCAAACTTGAGCAAGTTAGACACATAATATTTTCATGAGAAAATTTTGTTATCTCTTACCAACCAGTATCTAGTGTTTACACCTAATTAACTAAACAAGTAACCATAAGAGTTAACCATGATTAGTTAAGTGATAAAAAGTACACATACATTCATTGGCTTGATGTAAACCTCGTGCGAATAATTTTTCACCGGCCCTAAAGAAAGTGTATAGATCTGGAAAGATGAAATGAGAAACAGAAGGGAATGTATACGACTTAGGACCACCTACAAATAAAGGAGGCTTGAATTGCAGAAGAGGATCATAAATATAATATTATGAATACCACTATCTTTGAAATAGACATAAACCATTTAACCCTATACTGCAAAATCCAATTTTTCTAAACCTAATATCTGACCACCTGATTAGTAACCAAAAATGGAAAATGAAAAAGACTTCAATTGGTGGTCCAAAGTCCAGCCAAAAAAAAAAAAGAACATGTGAAACTAATTTCCATCAAAACTTTGGCTTATACACCTTTGAAAAGATTGTTTATGAATTATGATTAAGAAAGGAAAACTTTTTTTTTGTTCAAAAGATAATATTTATATATTATTATTACTTATGCAATTCATAACAAAATACATGATCGTTTCGGATAATATTATTATCCTAGTATTGGAGAAAGGATATTTGCCTAAGCTTATAAGCGATGACTGAAGTATTTATTTTGTAGTTATATCCATGTAACATAAAAAAATAAAATTATAGCTATTTATTTTAAATATATATTAATGTTTGTCATATTCTGTAGTTTTTATCTTTTTTCTTTTGGGCTTATTTATATGTTTAGTTAACACTAAATATAATAATTATAAGTTTAAAATTGGGACACAATCATAACTTGGTCACCGCAACTTATGATATTACAATTTTTGGGATGGAGGAATTAAGTATATATTTTGATATTTATCTTTTTCAACAATTAATCTTACCTTTCCTTCAAAGTTCCAAAGCAAATATCTTTCATTCTCATTTGACTAGTAGATAACTAAGGGAAGTAAAAATAGCCCACAAAAATATGATTTGATTAAGTTTAAGCGGGTTATTCTACATATTTCGTTTTGTTTAATTCATCGCATTTAAAACTTAGTTGTGATTAGCTCAAATTGATTTATTGAAAATCTTATGTATTTTTTTTTTCAGAATGCCTTTTTTTAATGTTCTTATATATATTCATAACAAAAGAAAAAAATGATCAAAGACTTCAACAAATTATTAAAAAAAATAAACAAAAAAAAATTAAATTTAATAAGAGTTTACATGTTGGCTATGACTATGACCCATTATTTAAGCCATTTTAATTATCCAGTACATTTTATCTCATCTAACCTTTGGTCAAATTAATGATTTGCTCATTTGGCATCTTAGAATAATTTATGTTTAGTTTTTTTTTTTTGGTTGTTGTTGTTGTGTCTAAGAAAATGACATAATTTTGTCTATTAATCGGACATTCCTTATCTCGTTTAAGTCAATTGATGGGCAAAAAATTAGAAAAAAATATATTTGTGGGGAATATATGTCTTGTTAAAATTCATAAAAAAAGAAAAAAAAAACTCATAAAGTTACGTTGAGCCGCAATAATTTTGCTTTGTTAAAGGTTAGTTTATTACTTGAGGAAATTTTCTTCAGGATAACCAAAAAAAAAAACAATTCTATATACAAAATATTTACACCGTCAAATCTCTTTATGATGACAATATTTTTCTAAAAATTTCATGCATGACTGGTATAATGACGTGTTGTTATATGTATACTAAAATTTGATATTTAGATTTTATTTAACTGTAATAAACTAAAGTATACAAAATTAGATAGATCATGAATGTAAAAAAAACAAACTTATATCGGTAGTCGTTTTTGTGAAGTTATGGCCATAATTGATGAGCACTATTTAATTAAATACAATTATTTTTAGAAGGATTCGTACTTGAAGTTTACTTTGTGTAATATATTCTTTCAAAATACTTATCACACAATATATTTGAGTATAAATATTATAGAGGGATGTTTACAAAGAGTATATTGTTATATATGTCTTTTTTTTTTATATGTAATATATTGTTACAGAGAAGTAAGAAACATAAAATATTAAATTGATTTTAAAGAAAATCAGTCTGTGAAATATTATTATAACGGGGTTTGACGGTATCAGTTACTTATGAGTTATGATAAAGTGTAATTAAAGAATCTTCAATTTTCAAGTACTGGAGAGACATTTTAATTCTTCATTTTGATGTCCTTTTACTATGAGTACGTAATGACAGCTCGAAAAATTTATTGTGTCACACATATTTGATATTAATTGTTATACTTTTTCTTGCAAAGCACTGATGGCAATCTATCTTAGATTCTCTGAGGGATTTTTAACCTATGAATTGATCACAATTCCTTTTTGTTCTTTTGGAGATTTTACTGCCCCCAAATTTACCCATCTAAGATCAAGATTTACCGTCTAGAAGAAATCTTTTGAGTGATAAAAGTAACATTCATATAGATCATCTAAAGTACATTTCAAACTATGCAAATCCACATTAAACACAGTGAAAGATATTGTGGAAGTCATATTTTCTTTTTGTTATCCATTCGGTGTTCAGTATTCATATTGGAGTCCGACTAAATCTAGATTTGCGTTGAAAAGTCCTGTTTGGGGTAAAAACTCTCTCTAACAAAAGCAACATTGTATCATAGGAAACTTGAACCAGAGACTTCTGGTCAAGGAATTACATGAAGCCATATTAAAAAGGATTTAACGGATGAAAGAAAAAAATAGTCATATTTTAGCAAGTTAATTTTGGTAAAACATTTTTTTTTTTTTAAATAGTCATATTTTAAATATAAATTTTGTGTTCATTTGTACCAGGGAAAAAATTTATGAAAAAATATTTTTTTATTTTAATAAATAAATTAGTGGTTGTTGACTTGTTGTTAAAGAGTTCAATTTTTTATGATATTAACCTGGTATATATTTTTTTGTTTCTCACCTAATGTCCACCCAAGAAGACTCGAATCTGAGACCTTAGATTAAAGATAAAAGAGTATTTATCACTTCACCACGATCCTGATTGGTAATGTGGTATATTTATGATATACAAAGAAAGTATGAGAAAATGACATAAATAGTCCCTTAGCTATAGGAGTTGGTCTAAAATGGTCCTTTAACTATACACTTAACGGATTTAATCCTTTAACTATTCAAAACATATCAGATTTGGTCCCTTAAGTATATACTTACCGGTTTTAATCCCTTAACTATAAACTTACCGATTTTAGTCCATTAAGTATTCAAAAACTTATCAGGTTTAGTCTTTGTCCATCTTTTAAATACAAATAGCTTAGGTTTATATTAACGAAATTCATGCCTCGAGAAATTAAATCCTTTAGCAACTTTTTATGTTATTTCTCTCTCTTTGCTACTTTTTCTTCAAATTAACCTTATATGAAGAACCTTAACCTCAACGATTTAAAATAAAATTCTCGAGGAAAGAAAATATAAGTCATAATTTTATTCAACAGAGGATAAAATGAAGCATATTATTGCTACTAATGACTTGAATATGTTAAACTTTATTATTAGAAAAAAAAAAATTACCCGTTAAATCCAAAGTTTGTACTCCAACGACTTCATTGAACAAAATTTGTTTAATTTTTCAGATTTTGAATTTTATGAAATGGTAGATTTACAATTTTTTATTTTTTTTAAAATAGATCAATTTTATTATTCTATTCATTTTATTTCACGTAAAGAAATTTGAGTAAATTAAATAAAATCCACACTGATTAGCTTCAAGTCATTAACAACAATTATATGCTTAATTTTATCCTCCATTGAATAAAACTAAGACTTATAACTTCTTTTCTCAATAATTTTATTTTGAATCGTTGACGTTATTAGTATTTTCATAAGAGTAGTTTGAAGAAAAAAGGACGAGAATAGAGAAATAACTTTAAAAAATGGGTTAAAGATTTAATTTCACGAAGATTTCAGTTAATATAAACCTGAGTTATCTGTATTAAAAAAAAATGGATAAAGACCAAACCTTATAAATTTTGAATACTTAAAGGACTAAAATCGATAAGTTTATAGTTAAGGGACTAAAACTGGTAAGTGTATAGTTAAGGGACCAAAGCTGATAAGTTTTAGTTAAAGGACTAAATCCGTTAAATGTATAGTTAAGGGACCATTTTAGACCTACTCCTATAGTTAAGAGACTATTTATGTTTTTTTTTTCTCCGAGACTATTTATGTCATTTTCTCAAGAAAGTATCATAAAGGTCTAATTCATAGCTGTGATTAAGCTGATGCCATACTGATTCATGCTTGAAAAAAGAAGGATGAAACAGGATAATTAATTATTATATACGGTGATTTGGAAAGTGTACAAACTAAGATCCTCCAATTCTGATGAAAGGAAATATAAACTAATGGTATGTTTGATATCATGATGAGAAATATATGATTTATTTTAGTGTTTAGTAATTAGTATTTAGTACATAGGTAAAAAATTATTTACATATAATTATATATGCAAATAATATGAAAGGTGTGGGTGTGAGGGTGGGATAGAGTTAGTGTGTTGGATGACGGACTGAAACACAACTTACGGAATTTTTTTTTTTCTACTTTTGGAAATCATTTTATTTATTTTTTATTTTTCAAGAAAGTCATTATCTTTATTATTTTTTATTTTTTTTTAAATATTGACCAATCAGACATTAACAAAAATTGAGAAAAACATAATCACATCGCAAGAGAATTGCTTGATTCTGTCTTAATTAAGCATATACTTGCTGATTGAATTCTATGTGGAACTCAACAAATCAACCCTAATTTTCATTTCTACGTACGGTTTCACAAAACCCTAAAAAGTCAAACCTTCACTCTATCTTCAATTGATAGTCGGGAACGGATTTAGAATTTTAATTCTATGAGTTAAGTATTTCAAAATGTTTTAGTATTGAGTTAATTATATTTTTATAGTTATAATTCATGTAACTGCTAATTTAAAATAAAATTTGCCTATAAATTTATGCTTCATCAAAAGTTAGGATTTCAATTGAACCTGTATTCATCCTTATTGATACGATATAAATTTATATCATCAAAAATTAAATTACTTCAAGTTTAACAAAAATATTATTCTTAAATCTCAATGTCAAGACTCAGACCGTCATGATAGGCACCCACACTAACCATCCAGTGGGAGAACCACTACTACAACCAAACTAAGCAACTAAAATAATACTAAGGCAATTAAGTTACGGAAGCAAGTTAATTAACTAAACAAATGCGGAAATTTAATACCTAGAACCTGAAAGTCAATGTACCAAAACATCTAAACAAAAGATCCAAGTCTAAACAAGAAGGGATACATCCCAAAACTAAAGAACTAATCAACTAACTAGAACAAAATCTAAGTCCGAAAATGATGGACATAGACGAAAGAGAATCCCATGGCAGCCCGGAAGAATTGGTTCACCCTTGAATTCGAAGCTACGATCACTGATCTTCTAAGTGAGGTCTGTCAATAGTCGCGTGAAGATGCCCTATACTCAACAAAAATAAGAGCAAGTGCAGAATCAGTACACAACCACAATGTATTGGTAGGATCACACGACTATCCCACTAGTGCAATATAAGCAAGTCAAATAATCATTATAATCACATGCATATATATCAACATATACAACATCATCAACATGAAGAATCAACAACACATTTCACATTTATCATCACATCATTGGTCCTCTCATAGAACCCAAACCCAAACAGTTAGCATGCCGGAACGTGGCAATTCGATCCCATAATTATGCCGGAACATGGCAACCGATCTCATTCACACACCACAATCACAAGTATATCATCAAGATCATACATTTAAGTCACGATTTCATGACAATCATCATTCATTATCTCAATTACAACAAGTGTGATAAACATTGCAACATTCATATACATACAAGTATCATAATGAAGCAAGAACAAGCATACATCACACAATCATAGAATCACAACCATCATCTACCTCGAAACAAGCTTGAAACCTTAAGAAACTTGATCCTTCCCTTTCCGAATTCGTTCCGCTTGTTCTTAGACCATCTCCAACCCACCTCTATTTTACTCTCCATACTCTATATTTGGAGAGTAAAATAGAGAATGAGCACTCCAACCCACCTCCAAATCACCCTCTATTCTTCAAATTTAGAGAGTTGAATAGTAGTTCTCCAAATTTGGAGAACTACTATTCACACTCTCTATTTCACTTTTTCATTATTTTATTGTTATTTCTATTACTTTCTAATTAACATATTATTTTACATATAATTCTATTAATTAAATATCTAATATTCATAATTCTATTTTAAATGTAATATAATATTTTTAAATATTATTTAATATATACTATTTTAATTTCAAATTAATAGTATTTTAATTTTTTTTTCTAATTTTCGTGAATAATAAAATTTTATTTTATTATTAATTTTCATTATAAAGAATACGCAAAATTAAAATGGCAAGATGAAAAAATTTAATTTATAAATACAATACGTGATATGATAATTTAAATACAAGATAACAATACAATACATAACATAATAATTTAAATACAAGATAACAATACAATATATTACATAACATAATAATTTAAATACAAGATAAAATACAATACATAACATAATAATTAATTGATCACAACAATAATTTAGAAATCCGGTAGGTCGTTTCC
>JAJOOR010085957.1:0-12690 GCA_036250505.1 Solanum acaule | reverse complement strand
GAGCTGAGCATTTGAGGTATCAATGTGTAAAGATTGAATTTTTAGTGTGTTGGATCTTTGATTATGAAGTTGTGTTTCAGACTAGCCTTTTGAATTTTGTTTGTTTGTAAGAAGATACCCTTTTAGCCTTTTTGGTTGAGTTGAACATTTGAGGTATTAATGTGTAAAGGTTGAATTTTTAGTGTGTTGGATCTTTGATTACGAAGTTGTGTTTCAGACTAGCCTTTTGAATTTTATTTGTTTGTATGAAGATACCCTTTTGGCCTTTCTGGTTGAGCTGAGCATTTGAGGTATCAATGTGTAAAGATTGAATTTTTAGTGTGTTGGATCTTTGATTATGAAGTTGTGTTTCAGACTAGCCTTTTGAATTTTGTTTGTTTGTAAGAAGATACCCTTTTAGCCTTTTTGGTTGAGTTGAACATTTGAGGTATTAATGTGTAAAGGTTGAATTTTTAGTGTGTTGGATCTTTGATTACGAAGTTGTGTTTCAGACTAGCCTTTTGAATTTTATTTGTTTGTATGAAGATACCCTTTTGGCCTTTCTGGTTGAGCTGAGCATTTGAGGTATCAATGTGTAAAGATTGAATTTTTAGTGTGTTGGATCTTTGATTATGAAGTTGTGTTTCAGACTAGCCTTTTGAATTTTATTTGTTTGTATGAAGATACCCTTTTGGCCTTTCTGGTTGTGGTTTTTTTTTTTGGGTTGAGTTGAACATTTGAGGTATGAATGTGTAAAGATTGAATTTTGGGTTTCTTGGATCTTTAATTATGAAGTGTTACAGACTAGCCTTTTGAATTTTATTTGTTTGTAAGAAGATACCCTTTTGGCCTTTTTTTTGGTAGTGGGATTTTTGGTTGAACTGAACATTACAGGTATAAATTTGTAAAGATTGAATTTTGGGTTTGTTGGATCTTTGATTATGAAGTGTTTGAGTCAATGTGCAGCCTGATTCTTTGTGGGTTCTTGGAATAAATTCTTTTGTTGGTTCTAAATTTTGATGGTGGTGACTAAAATGTTTTTGTTGTTTCCGATGTTCTGTTCTTCTTGAGCTTATTAGATGATCCCTAGGTGCATAACTTTGCGTTTGTTTCTTGGGATAGAATTTCACCTACAGAAAGTTTTAGAGATCAATTCAAGTGACTTTGTGACTTCACTAGGTCTCTTATGTTTTAGATATGATGAGCAAAATTTTCTTTCAATTCTTGGATTTTTTAATTTAGATTCACCAAAATTAGACTGACTTGGATATATGGTGTTTGAATCTTCTGGTGAAAGGAATACCATATAGATGATTTGACTTGGATATAGCATGTTGGATTCAAATTGGTTCTTATCTGATACGTTAGAGGATAGCATGCTGTCACTTCTTGTGGAGTTATATCATACTCCTTCTCAATTTGATTGTCTGGTTTTGATTTGACATAGAGTTTAAAGAAAGAAAAGGAAGACTTTTGAATTACGTGTTCTTAAATTAAAGATATGTTGAATGTACCAAAATGTCTTTTAATCTTGTTGTCTTAAACATGCCATGTGGAAAGATGAAAATAAAGAGTTGCCAAAAAGGATAAGTGGCATTCTTTTTGAAACAGATTAAAAAAGACAAACAATTTGAAACAGAGGGAGTAGATGATTGGAGAATGTTTCATTATGGTACATTTGAGTTCATTGATGTAGGCTGATTATTATAGCCACCACTGCCTGCAGGAAGCCGTGAAGAGAGAAATGTCGGGAGGAGGTACGCAGAACAGCTTAAGAAAAACCCTTGGATCGCTCAAGGATACTACCACTGTCAGTTTAGCTAAAATTAATAGTAGCTATAAGGTAATGATATTCAGTTTTGTTACATGTTCTCATTCTACGTCCATTTTGAGTTCTCTCCTGATACCTGTTTTCTTAACGTTCTTCAGGAATTGGATATTGCTATAGTTAAGGCAACAAATCATGTTGAACATCCAGCAAAGGAGAAGTACATAAGAGGTAAGCATCGGACCGTTGTGTTACGGAGATGTAACTTACCGTATTATAGCAATAAATTGCATTCAGAATGGGACTTGATAGAATTGTTCGATTCTCATTTTCAGCCATTTTTTCTGCCATCTCGGCTACCAGACCTCGAGCTGATGTTGCATACTGCATTCATGCTCTTGCGAGAAGGTTGTCAAAGACACATAATTGGGCGGTATGAACAATAAATTCAATTCTGTAGCATCTTTTTCATGAAAGATAAATTTAAGAGAAGCATTTTCTTTACCAATCAATCCTAGTAGTTCTCGAAACACTGATTTGGGAAAGTCCTATTAGTTTTATTGTTCTTTCTTATTTACAATCAAAAAAAATTTACCATAAAGTTTCTAAAGGTCGACGTAGAAACAAGGGGGCCCTGTGAACTACTATTCACCCCACAAGTCCTGAAAATTAAATATAATTAGGTTTTTTAGGGAAAACAAGTTTAATCTCTCAAACAATTCCTCCATTAAGGGAAGAGAGAGTATTCATTTTGTTAACTTTACCTAGCTGATATATTGCCTCATGCTGCTTATAGTTTCTATACCTGAGAAGCGTAATGAATTCGATTCAGTAGCACTTTTTCATGAAAGGTAAATTCTTGAGAAGTTTGTCCCATACCTATCAATCAATATTAGTTCTCGAAATGCTGATTTGGCAAAGATCTCTTAGTTTATCGTTTCTTCTTTTCCACAAGCACAAATTACCATTAAGATTCTAACGGTGAACATGAAAAATTAGGGGTTGCTATGGAACTCTCATCCCAGTGTCACGAAAAAAAAACTTTTCTTTTTTGGTTTTGGAAAAACCAAACTCACTATGTTCTTCCTGGAAAGTTAATTGAATCCCTCGAGCAATCCTTCCGTTAATGTAAAAGAATATTAAATCCCTTGTATTATCCTTCTTTTAATGACAAGAGGGCGTTGCTCAGCTGGTAAGCACCCTCCACCTCCAACCTTAAGGTTATATGTTCGAGTCAAGAGCAAGAAAGTGGAGTTCCTAGGGAGGGGTAAAAAAATTAAATCCTTCCTTTGGGTAAGAGTTTCGATTTTGTTTATTTTTCACTACTCATCTATGGCCTTTTGCTCTTTATAATTTTAACTAACTTTGCATTATTTTTAATAAAGACCAACTACATTCACATTCTTCACGGATAGGATGGTTTCTCTAATTTCTGAGTTAAAATTCTCAGACGGCTTTATTTGTGAACACTTCAAGATAGATATTCAATTGATGTTTCTTCTCTGTCTTATTTTGTGAGGGGTCATAAAATGGGAGGTAATTTTTGTGTAGTTGCCAAGCCTGTAAGCTTGCTATTTTGGCTAACTGAGTTACAGTCCCAGAAATGCCATGTTATTACATTAATTGTGCCAAATTATGCAAGCCAAAAATTGAATACATTGAATGGGGTATCAGTCCCCAGTTTCATTAGCTTTCAGGTTTCCATTGTTGGACTGAAGTGAAAAAGATCCACATAATTACCACATTCAGAGCAACAACTTCCCTTTAAGAATAATTGCTTTCTATTTTAATGGTTGGGTGAGCTAGGATTAGTACGCACTATCCCATTGGGCTAGACCACAAAGCTAAAGGTATACTTCATCTATGGTTGGGCTGTCAGTCCATTGTTCTCAAGGAAAACGTAAAATTTTTCTCTCCTTTGTTCAGAAGGGACCCTAAGGGGTCTATCAGTCTTAAGATCCTAGCATTGATCTTGCAGCATTACTGTATCCATGTCACAATCGAGCAACGCCAGCAGTAATGCGACTTTGTGGATCATGAGATGGTTCTCACCTATGTTGCTTGGACTCGGGTGCAGGTAGATATGGGTGCGAATCTAGAGGTTGGACTCTTCATCACTTAACTTTTTCGGTGGTATAGATCCGAGTGTAGATACTGGTACTGATACAGTCAATAAATGTATATTGTGACATATAAAGTATTTATTTTGATTAATTAAAGGTGGTATTGAACTAAAGCTAATAATTTTCTTTTTTTTTATCAATACCTGATATTTTATTCATAGGATACCTTGTGAAATAGCATAGCAGTCTCATACTTCGTTTAACCATATATGTAAACCTAGGCCTACAAAATCAAATCAAATACCCAATCAATCTATACTTCCGGTCATAGATGTAGTCAAAGCACCCAAGACAAATTGACCAAATCCGGTGGATCCCCCACACACCCATTTCGTGTCGACATGGGTGTGGCAAGGATTTTGAAGATTCTGTGCAACATAGGTTCTCACTTTTTGATTTAGTACTTTTTTCTTGTATATCATTTGATTACCAGAGCTTCAGCTGGTAACTGGCTTTTATAGAAGTTGATCACGTTTTAACTGCCATATAGCTGAGAGCTATTATTGTAGAATCTTGGTTGGTCTAAGGCACCATCATGGTAGACTGTTGGTCTAAGTTTCAAATGAACTCAAATTGGTGTAACCCAAGTTGGGGCATCAAGGTGGTATAAATTAAAAAAAGAAAAAGGAAAAGAAACTCAAGTTGGTGAACTTTAGCCCTTTAGAGTTGTTTTACATCTGAAGGAGCTACTTTGAGAGACATTGACATGACTAAGGTCCAGGGTGAAGTTTCTAAAGTATACGACGACTTACAATTACAGCACAGCATCACTATTTAAAGAACATTGATGTGGCTAAGGTCCTATGGAGACCCCATGAAGATCTCTATTGTCTCCCTCTTGTTCATGTTGAGATCCAATATATTTAGGAGCTTATGTTGAGCATAATATGAGACAAATAGACAACAGTTTTTGTGCTGTGTACTTAGTTATTTTGGTCTACTGACACATCATAGCCACTGACCTTAAATTCATTGGTGAAAACTGTTAAAGAATGGCAAAAGTCCCACATTGGTGGTTAATGAGATGGGTAGACTCCTTATAAGGCTTGGGCAATCCTCCTCCCTTGAGCTCGCTTTTAGGGTGTGAGTTAGGCCTAAGACCTAATTTAATAAAAACAGATCAGATTATAAGCCCATTCTTTTCTGCAATATAGTTTCAGTCGTGAAGACTAATATCGTCTTGCTTTTGTGAAGATCTAACTCCTGGAGCTGAGGAATAATGTTGATAATCAAGTGTTAGTTTGAATGTTTTAAGACTCATTTTGCTTTGTTTTCATTAGCTTGGTTTCACATTAACGCGTCAAACATAGAAACTGACTGCGCTTCAAGTAACCTTGATTTCCTGATAATCATCACTTATATCCTCTCCACAGGTGACGCATAAAGCACCTTTACTGACAGAGGCAAATCTAGGATTTCTAGAACATGGTGTACTTTTAAAGAAAGGAGGAAAAAATGCTTAAAGTGGGAATTAATCCTTAGTCCTTTAGGTGAATAACTTAGCTTCCAACTCAGTGCACCATTAAGCCTTGTTGTAGCATAGATGCCAACAGATAATATTAGATCAATTTTAGAAAATATATACATAAAGTACCTAGTTTTGTGGAAAGACTATGGGTTCACGTGCACCATAAAATTACATTTCAAATTCGCCCCCGTTAACTGATTCATTTTTCACTGTCGTCGGTTCACAGGTTGCTCTAAAAACATTGATCGTCATTCACCGTGCTTTAAGAGAGGTGGACCCCACATTCCATGAGGAACTTATTAACTATGGCCGCAGCAGAAATCGCATGCTTAACATGGCTCATTTCAAAGATGACTCTAGTCCAAATGGTATGCATATTATCAACCTTTTTTCTTGCTTACAGGAAGTTGACCATAGTGATCTCCTTCAATATTGATAATTGCTCTGATGAACTCTGCAGCATGGGATTACTCTGCTTGGGTGCGTTCATATGCCTTGTTCCTTGAGGAGAGGCTGGAATGTTTTCGAGTTCTGAAATATGATGTGGAGACCGATCGACCGGTGAGAGAAACACTCTTTTTAATCTCTTCCAATAGTTAGTTTAAAGGAGTTCTGTTGCATAGATGTGTGTATTTGTGCATGTGTAATATATCGGTTGTTCAGGCCAACTTATGTGCCCCTCTACGAATCGACCGGATACCCTTGTCTAGCCCACAAGTCAGGTTGCTAAGGTTATTCTCCTTCCAAGGTTGGAACAGCCGCACCAAGTGTTTCAGTAGGGATTGAAACTTGGGATCTTCAGTTTGTTACTCCCATACTAGGCCATCCTCTTAGCGACACCTTTGTGTGTGGATATTATTTTGTTTTTGTGCAACAATTGTTATTATATTGCAAGGACCCGTTTACTTTCCTTATCAATCTTCTTATCTTTAGGTGTAACATTAAATGTTGGAATTTCCTTGTGTTTTTTAATGCAGAGAACTAAAGATTTGGACACGCCGGAATTGCTTGAACAGTTACCAGCCTTACAACAACTTCTGTATCGTATTAATGGCTGTCAGGTACGTTTATCTAAATAATCAGTTCAATATAATTGCTACATTGACAATATGTCCTTTATTCAGATGGCATATGCTATTGTGCTCAAATTTATGATCATGAAACTTTCATGCAGCCACAAGGGGCATCTGCTCACAATTTTGTGATTCAGTTAGCACTTTCAATGGTAAGTAATCTGTTCTTCAAAGATTTATTAGAAACGATTTGCTTGTTTTATTTTCTCACTGTCTGATAGCTATTATTATTTTGATAGGTTGCTACAGAAAGCATTAAAATCTACAATGCTATCAGTGATGGTACAGTTAATTTAGTTGACAAGGTTAGGCTTTTCTTTTGGCTATATTATAGATAGTCTTATTTCTCCTCAGTAATAATTAATTAAGGTTAACCGAGTTATTTTCTCAACAGTTCTTTGAGATGCAACGGAATGATGCTCTTAGGTCTCTGGATATATACCGCAGGGCTGGTCAGCAGGTATCATCCTGACACATTATTTGCAACGCTAGCTAATACATCATAACAGTCGAGAGACTGTTCCTTTAGGAATTTAGATACATTCCCTGATGCATCTCCATTTATTTTTAGGCGGAAGCACTTTCAGAGTTTTACGAAATATGTAAAAATATTGACGCGGGACGTGGCCAGAAATTTATTAAAATTGAGCAGGTATGAGATAACTTTTCTGGGAAATATATGCAATCTTTTCTAATTGCCATTGTAAATGTCTCTCTAATCCTTTTTATGTTCTATTTATAATCAAGCCCCCTGCATCATTTTTACAAGCTATGGAGGAGTATGTGAGAGATGCACCGCGAACTTCTACAGTGCGGAAAGATTCGGTAAGAAATCTCCTCACACCTTGATAAAACGTCAATTATCTCTGGATGGAGCTATTAAATGAATAGATGACATACTTTTATTTATTTAATAATATTTAACAAGCCTCTTCATATGAGAAGCTCTCCAAGCATGCAGAAATACTTTTTTGATAATAGTAGCCATTAGATTTGAATTTGATATGAACAAGTGTGTTTTACTCCAATTAGATTTGAAATTTTAATGCAACTTGTTTCGACATCCAGGAACCCAAAGTTATTTTAGCTATTGAGTACAAAAAGGACCCAGAGGTCAAAGATGCTGGCTCTCGTTCTCCCCCTCCACCTGAACCTGAAAAGGAACCTGAACCAAAGCCGGAACCTGTTAAAACGGAAGCTCCTCCAGCAGAACCTGCTGATCTTTTGGTAATAGTTTCAAGACACATCTCATCTGTAGCCTTATTGTATTTAACTCTATGATTGGATATTTGAAGCCTTATATTTGTTGTCTGTAGTCTATGGACGATCCTTCTCCGGCTGCTGCAGAACTAGATGAGAAGAATTCCTTGGCTTTAGCTATCATACCAGTTGGTAAGTGTTTCAAACTCAATAGCACCAGATACCTAGAAATGTTCGCAACTCACCCAAGCCCCCGTCCCCAAGATGGATATTCTGACTCTTGGTGCTATCACAGGCTCTACCTACCCACCAACTTCAACTGGTTCAAATCTTACTAATGGGACTTCAGGCTGGGAACTGGCTCTTGTGGAAGCTCCCAGCTCGAATGAGAGTGCCACTACTGCTAGTAAACTGGTAAATTACACATCTTTCTCGTTTTGCTGCTTTTAATCGGTGCCCATTGATTAGAAAATTGAATGAATCGTGTTGTAAGAGACAAGATTATAATCTCACCATCTCTAATTTGGGGGCTAATGTAATGCCTGCAAGTAGAGGTGGATGCAACCTTCGTACAATAGGTACAATAGGTTCAACTGAACCCAGTATTTTTTACCTAAGTTGCTCAGACTCTTCAATTTTGGTGCCGCACCCATGTCAAGACGACGTGGGTGTGGGATCCGTACCGGATTTGATCAATTGACTTTGGGTAACTTTGACCAAAATCGACAGAGAAATCCGGGACAAATACTTATGATTTCTATAATCAAAACAAAGCTAAGGTGAAATTTAAGAAAGTGGAATAACTTGTATGTAGCAATTTCTCTGTCATTTCTTTTTCTTTTTTCTCCTTGGGATTTCCTCTTGATCTCGGAATACCTTGTGAGTTTTCCCTATGTCTCATAATTTAGATGCATAACTCTATTTTTAGATATTTGGATTTTTTAAAGCTGAATTCCCGCACCGTATCCGTGCTTGGATCCGTACCCTCGAATCTTAAAATTTAGATCACGAAGGATCCGATCTCTAGATCCATACCCGTATCAGACACCCGCACCTGTCTGAACAACTTAGTTTTGACAAGAAATATACTTGAAAACGAGAAGAACGAAGAATAGGATCCCAGACTTGGTGAAAGGCTGATATTGCACAGCCATAGCGCCACAAAACTGTGAATTCCAGATATACCTGTAACAATTTGATAAATATCAAGTCTCAACACGATATTTCATAAGTACAATGCTAAGAATTTACAGGTTGAACCTTTCAAGTTTATATCTTGGATCTACATGCAGAAGAGTTAGATGCACCGGTGCACATTCTTTTTCACATGTATAAAGAGCCATACTTATACTGACGCTTCCTACTTTTGTAAAAATCTAGGGTGGAGGACTCGACAAACTTACGCTAGATAGTTTGTATGATGATGCAATGAGACAAACCAACCAAAATGTGAGCTATAATCCATGGGAACCTGCACCAGCGGTGGCTCCCATGATGCAGAATGTAGGATATGACCCGTTCTATGTCTCCAACATGGTGGCTGCCCCGACAAATGTGCAGATGGCAGCCATGGCCAACCAGCAACAGGCTTTCATGTTACAACAACAGCAGCAGCAGCAACAACAACAACAACACCACATGATGATGATGACTCCCCAACAACAACCGACTGCAAATCCCTTTGCCAACCCTTATGGAGCAGCTGCCAATCCATACGGCTCCGGTATGCCTGTACAAACCTCTTATAATCCTTATACTGGCCTCATTTGAACAAAAATCCAGAGAGAACATGTTGCTATATTCAGCTATTGATTTTGATACTCGGAAGATTAGATATGTATCGATTCACGGGGTAGGAAAAGAATTATTTTGTTAAATATCTAGGTAGCTTTTCTTGGTTCATTCATTATTTGCAAACATCGTGGGGGCGCTCAATAATTCTTGACTCATTCTATCAGTTTTCTTTTTTGTAAGATTTGTGATTGTTGGAACACCAGATGTATTGTGAAACAAATTTGTTTAATGATTTGTACATCGTTTGGATATGAAATCTGGTCTTTTTGTATACTCTCCATTTTTATTAGGATTTTTTAGTAATCTTCCTATTGTTATTATGCATTTTGCAAGGCAATGCAGTTGTAACATTTGTACTTAACCAATATTAGAATGTGAAGCATTTTGAGTTGATCCTTTGATATAGTTACGGAATCTTCAAGAATTGGATCATTACCTTATTTCGTGGTATTTACGCGAGGTTCCTCTTTAAGGAAATCCTCAAAAAGCTTTCTCACACCGTCTCCTTAAATTTCTTGTTGGAAGGTCTATAAACGAGAATTCAAAACCAAAAGGGTCATTTTTTCAAACAAAAATGCACAAAGCGCCACTTTTTTTGAGATGACCTTTCGATATAGTTAGGGACTCTTCATGAATTGGATCATTACCTTATTTCGTTGTATTTACATGAGGTTCCTCTTTAAGGAAATCTTCGAAAAAAATTCTCACACCCTGTCTCCTTATTTTCCTTGTTGAAGGACTATAAACGAGAATTCAAAGTCAAAAGGGTCATTTTTTCCAATAAAAATGTACAATGCGTCACTTCTTTTGAGATGACCAAAATGGACAAATGTTGGACACTACTTACAATAAAAAGTTATAATAATAATAAATTATATGGTCAAACGACAGTTTGACCTAGCTGTTATCTTTTGGGTAAGTCGTTGATGAGCCAATGATTTATATGTTTTGGTCATATCTCCCAAATAGAGTACTCCTTTGTGCATTTTTGTTAGTAAAAATGGCCCTTTTGACTTCGGATTCCTATAAATGATACCCTTTCATGTATCGAAAGGGACTGATCAAACCCTTTTAATTCAAAATTTGAGTAATAATCGTTACCAAATAATAACTAAAAGTCAAAATTGTCTTTTTTTTTTGTAGGGAATATTTTAGCTATTTATCGTATTAATAAAATTAGTAAATATCGATAAAGTAGTCGAGGAATGGAGATATACTCAATCAAGTTGCTTTAAAGATCGATGTTTATCTATTTTAGTAAAAAATACATTGGTGAATATCAATAAAATAGCCGAAAAATAGAGATATACTCGATCAAGCTATTCCAAATACTACTGTCACTACAGTGTCATGTTTGGGTGATTGAGAGAGACAAGCCAACAAGAGGAAAAATATAAAACAATACTCTTTTAAAGCAAACAAATAAATAAAAACTTTATTACACACTTCTGCCCACAAAAAAAAAAAGAAATAAAAAGAGAAAAAAACAAAAAAGAAAGACAACAAAGAGAGTCAATTCAAAGAGACTAAATTGGAATAGGTCCTACTCACCTTCCTTTGATAATAACCTTCTCAAATAAGGCAGTGCAAAATCGAATCAAAATCGATAAATTGAATAAAAAAAGTTATTAATTTATTGGTAATGGGTTATTGATTTAGCGGTTTTGATAATAATTTTAATTTTTTAAATTATCGAATTATTAGTTATTAATGGTTTGAGGAGTTTTTAATGGGTTAATCAATAATCTGATAGTAAATTAAATAATTATATTTGTACCATTTGGGATGTAAAGTCTTTGACTTAGAGAGTTTAGTTTTATAAATACTTTTATTTTGTCTATCTCAAACTTTTTTTGTTATTCTACAAAGTGACCGTGCTTGTTTTTGAGCAAGATGCAATCTATTAACTCATATGCATGGTTCATTTGGTTTGTCACATCATTTTAAGTGATTTTCCATGATTTTTTTGTGTCTAATCTTAATAGTTAAATCAATAACCAAACAGATAATGATAAATAATCGATAAGTCAATATTTTAATGGTTCTATAATGATTTAATATGTTCACAAATAGATACTCGATAAACAATAAGTCAATATCTTAATGGTTCTATAATGATTTTAGTATGTCTACAAAGTACAAATCGATAAGCGATAACCAATAAATCAAACAAATAAACTTTAAAATTGAACTGAACCGATCGATACACAACCGTATTTCCAATACATTCAAACTTTTCGATGATAATATCATTAGTTGAAATATGTTTTTACTGCTATGATAAAATACTACGATAAAAATATACAATAGCAAAAAATCAACTTTTTGTTTATTATAAAACTTTGACCTTAATTATGGCAATATTGTTATGAAAAATAGTTATTATGAAGAAGTCTGATCATAATAATAATAAGAATATCTATTAATTTCAATTCTTCATATTTTCATACTCATTTTATTTTTATTTTTATGGACAAACTAAGTAATTGTATAATCATTGATCAAACACCATAGTGAGCTAGTCGCTTGTTTTTGCTCAAACAATATATTATATTAATAAATTTATTAAACATATATAAATATTAAATTTAAAATCTAATTCTTATCACTTAAAATCATTCATTATAAAATTCAAAATGCATTATATGAAAATCCTAGTTTAGCTAATATAAGATATTATTGTATCTATCTATATATAAAAGGAGAAGAAAAAATGACACATGTCAGCACCACAAAATTCAACACTTTTAAAATTCAAAAAATAAAATAAAAAAATCTTTTAAATATATACCTTAATTTAAACAAAAAGAAATTAATAATAATGTGGATAAGAAAGAATTTAAATTGCTAAACAGTTTCCACGAAAACTGTTTCGTTATTTTAATTTTTAAATTTTCTATTTTGAGATAAGATCTAAAAATATAAGGCAAATTGTATAATAATAATAAATATGATTTTAAATGTGTTTTATTTTCAAATTAAGTAACTAACCACGTAATACTATTTTAGAAAAAATGGTAAAGTAGTTATTACTTTTTGAATTTGAATTTAAAGTGGTTACCTAAAACTATTCTACCCATTATCTCTATTCTCTATATATATACGAAAAAAAGTCAATTACAAAATTAATTTATCTACTTTTCTTCAAATGAGTAATGTTATTGGTTTAATTATTTACATTCTTCTTATCTTTATCTTTTTATGGAGTGAATAGAAACAATTATTTAAAATCTAGCCGAAGAAAAATTAAATATATTTACAAATAAAAAAGTGAAAATCCAAGAA
>JAJOOR010085956.1:0-19140 GCA_036250505.1 Solanum acaule | reverse complement strand
GGGACAAAGGTGGGGATAAGAAATTGTATAGGCTCGCAAAAGCAAGAGAGAGGAAGGCTCGTGACTTGGACCAAGTGAAGTGTATCAAGGATGAGGAAGGCAAAGTATTGGTGGAAGACACCGCCATCAAGCAAAGATGGTGAAGATACTTCCACAAACTTTTAAATGAAGAAGGGGAATGAGACATTGTGTTGGGTGATTTGGTGCACTCTGAAAGACTTAGGGATTTTGGGTACTGTAGGTGCTTTAGGACCGAGAAGGTTATACGGGCTATTAGTAGGATGAGCAGGGGAAGAGCTACCGGACCCGATGAGATCCTGGTGGAATTTTGGAAGAGCACGGACAAGGCAGGCATAGAGTGGTTGACTGGGTTGTTTAATGTTATTCTTAAGACATTAAAGATGCCCGATGAATGGAGGTGGAGTACAATGGTTCCGTTGTATAAAAACAAGGGTGATATCCAAAACTGTAACAACTACAGGGGAATCAAATTGTTAAGCCATACTATGAAGGTTTGGGAGAGAGTGATGGAGATGAGGGTAAGAAGAGGGGTGTCCATCTCTGAGAATCAGTTTGGATTCATGCCGGGACGATCGACTACCGAAGCTATCCATCTTATGCGAAGACTGGTAGAAAAATATAGAGAAAGGAAGAGAGACCTACATATGGTGTTCATTGACCTTGAAAAGGCCTATGACAAAGTACCGAGGAATATCCTCTGGAGGTGCTTGGAGGCTAAAGGTGTCCCGATGATTTATATTAGGGCGATAAAGGACATGTACGGTGGAGCCAAGACTCGGGTTAGAACGGTTGGAGGAGACTCGGAACATTTCCCAGTTGAGATGGGGCTGCACCAGAGATCAGTGCTTAGCCCTTTTCTATTTGCTTTGGTGATGGATGAGTTGACGCGGCCCATTCAGGAGGAGGTCCCATGGTGTATGTTATTTGCGGATGACATAGTACTAATTGATGAGACGCGGGACAGAGTTAATGCGAGGTTGGAGGTGTGGAGACAAACGCTGGAGTCCAAAGGGTTCAGGTTGAGTAAGACCAAAACAGAATATTTGAGGTGCAAATTCAGTAATGCGTTGGATGAGGTAGATGTGGAAGTGAGACTTGCCACACAGATCATTCCTAAGAAAGAAAGTTTTAAGTATCTTGGGTCTGTAATCCAAGGAAGCGGTGACATCGACGATGATGTCACACATCGCATTGGGGTTGCTTGGATGAAATGGAGGCTTGCCTCTGGAGTCTTGTGTGATAAGAAAATTCCACCTAAACTCAAAGGTAAGTTCTACATATTGGTAGTTAGACCGGCCTTGTTGTATGGAGCGGAGTGTTGGCCAGTCAAGAACTCACATGTTCAAAAAATGCATGTTGCGGAGATGAGGATGCTGAGATGGATGTGTGGGCACACTAGGAGCGATAAGATTAGGAATGAAGTTATTCGGGAGAAGGTGGGAGTGGCCTCTGTGGTGGACAAGCTGAGGGAAGCGAGACTGAGATGGTTTGGACATGTGAAGAGACGGAGCGCTGACGCCCCAGTGAGGAGGTGCGAGGGGCTGGTTGTAGAGGGCACGCGGAAGGGTAGAGGTAGGCCTAAAAAGTATTGGGGAGAGATGATTAGACAGGACTTGGCTCAGTTTCGCATTACCGAGGACATGACTCTAGATAGGAAGGAGTGGAGGTCGCGTATTAAGGTTGAAGGTTAGTTGGGTTAGCGTGATGTCTTTCCTTGCGAGGGTATGGGTTGTTAGCGTTTGTAGTAGGCCTAGCATTGCGCTTGTAGTTCTTGTATGTGTTACCTATAGCCTTATGTTGTTTACTGCGTTTCATTTCTCACATTATTTCCTTGATGTTATTGTCTCCTTTGTTGATTATACACTTTTTTTCCTTATTGGATGTTATGTTTTATATATTTCTTTTCTTTTACTTGGATTTGATGTACTTGAGCTGAGGGTCTTCCGGAAACAGCCTCTCTACCTCCACGAGGTAGTGGTAAGGTCTGCGTACACTCTACCCTCCCCAGACCCCACCTAGTGGGATTTCACTGGGTATGTTGTTGTTGTTATGCATCACAACCCCTTTGAACACTGGTGGCTTGGGAGCCTTTATCTTAGCATCCCTCGTAACGATAACATTCCTAAAGGTCTCAATCACACCAATGTTGACCAGCTCTTCAAGTGCATCTATCTTTGGCTTTATGGCATTGATAGTGATCAACACCTCCATGAGCCTACACTCTAAGGTAGAGATGGCTTGCCTCGTCTCTATCTCAGTTTGTGTACGCTCATCCAAGTCACTTCTAATGCTTTCACTCTCTTCATACTTTCAATCTCTTCAAGAGTGCGCCCCTCAAGAACACTTCGAGTGCCTTATACTTTCTCCAAGTATTGGTCAAATATGTCGACTGCGTCCAACTCTGCATTAACCTTCACAACCCATTCTCTACCAAGCAATACATCCTCGGGTAGGACCTTTACATCATCCTCACTCGCTTCAATAGTAGAAGGTTCTTGGGGTGTAAGCCCTTCATTTTTGCCAGCAACATCTTGGGTGACGATGGCTTGAGTGTTAGCATCGTTGATTTTGTTGTCGTTTGTCATTTCTTAGTTGTAATCTTGCTCTGATGCCACATTATCAGGGGTCGTTTGGTAGAGTGTATAAAAATAATACCCAATAGAGAGTATAAGTAATGCAAGCATTAGTAATGCATATATTAATTATACTTGTATTAGTTATGCATAGATTATTTCTTATGCATTGTTTGATTTGGTGTATTAAAAGTAGTATGCATTGTATAAAAAATATTTATTTACAAAAGTATCCTTCACAATTATGGTGGAAAAGATGTAAAAGTACTTTTGAGGGGTACTTGGGTTTTTAACCATATTAATGCATGTATTAAATCCTTTGCATTACTAATACCTAGAAATCCATGGTATTAGTAATACACTCCTCAATACACAATAGAGTGTATAACTAATGCAAGCATTAGTTATACATAACATGAAAAAATGCACCAAACAAGGGATTAGTAATACATAACATGAAAAAATGCACCAAACAAGGGATTAGTAATACATATAATTAATGCATGCATTATTTTTGTTAATACACTCTACCAAACGACCCCTTAGTGTTTTACTAAGCACATTATGCGGCACTTGACAACTTGCTCACGATCTTGTTATGTCAAGTCAGCCTAAGACCATAAGAATCGCTAAGAGAATGGAAGAAAGAACACTAGAGGATTGTTAGGAAGAATTGTATAGAGAACTTTAATTGATTTTTTGCTTAATGATTTTACAAATTGATGCTCCTCTATTTATACTACTTAATTATGAGCTAAAGTGTAAATAATTATTTCTACATAAGTCCCTACATATTTATATTTAGGCCTTTTCTCTAGAATTCTCTACTTGCCTAGAATATTCTAGGGGCCTTCATGAGAAATCTCCATATTTTTCTAAAATCATCCATAAGGACTAGTCTTTTTCCTATGTAACCCTCCACATGGACAACTTTGTGTCATGTGGCACTTATGTGACCCTTATAAGGCGTGATGACATGGCAGGTCATCACATAAGTCTTTTAATCCTAATTTTGAATCTTTCAACCTTTTCACTAAGCATTATAGTCATTTTGTTGAATCTTTTACACTTTCTATTGAACCTTCCAACCTTTCTTTTGTCACGCCCCGAGCCTACATCCTGGGCGGGATCGGCACTCGGAGATCATTGCTGGCCCCAAGCGAACCCTTGGCCTGGCTTTCTTAACTCAGCGGAAACCTAACTCAACAGAATAACTCAATGCAATAAAAGGTCATAAGACAACTTAAATGATAAAAAAAAAACTGGCCAAAAAGGCAACTCGAGTCTCAAAATAGAATATTTATACATACATAGATAAGAGACTCAATACTAACTGACTGACTGTCTATGAAGCCTCTATAACACTGAGATGGTTGTTGGGACAGACCCCGCAATATCCTAATAAAGCAAAACTACGAAAATGAAATAACAGAGTCCTCCGAAAAATAAGGAGGCTCACCACTGACTCTGGAGTGCTCAGTTGGATCAACGGCGTGCTAGATGCTGATCCTGGGTACCTGCGTCTGCATCATAAAAAGATGCAGGCCAACTGACATCAGTACATTGAATGTACGAGTATGCGAGCTAGACCGTTAAACAACAACTTAAGCTTGAAAGGAGTACAAGAGAACACTTACCTTGGCTCTGTTCGACTCATGAATAACTGAACTCAATATAAAGCAATAAGACACATGCAATATATAAAACTTGTAAAACTATTTAAAACATGACGTCAAAATCATATTTATAATATCATAAAAATACTATGTTTCCTCTCAAAGTCTACCTGTGCAATGCATGAATGAAGTCCCATACCCCCATCCATACTAAGCAGAACCCCTCGAGGAACCATGCAATTTCTACTGTGGGAGTTTCTCTAACCGACAACCACCACTATGAACCTAAGTGGTGACACATCGTCTTGCCCACGCTGCCAGAACTGTCCTATACTTTGCCGTCATATAGAACGCTTTAACTTATTGGATCCACTAGCTTAACCTTACGTAATCATCTAAAAAGTATGACCCGTTAAATCCCATGTTGGCTACATGGTTCCTATGGAGAGTTGAATTAATATGAACTTGTGTCCCCAATTCGGTGCTCAAGACTACTCCCAAAAAATATACTTTAACTCATAAGTGTTTTAAACACATCTTTCTTTAATTTGAAATAATTGCTCAAACTACCCTCTTAAAAGAGGTAATTGCTCTTGAAAACTCTTTTTAAAAAGAACATATCAAAACCATATTTTTTTAGTATGATCATTGATGACTCGGGAAGTCATACTGCATAAACATTGATGGTATATCTCGAGACCATACTATTTAAACATTGATGACATACTCGATGGTCATACTAATCATGTTTTAGAAACTCTTTCGCAAAACTCATCTTTTTCTTAAAAGAGATAGTACTCAAAATGCTCAAAACTCTTTTGAAAATCTCAGTTTCCTCTCATCTTAAATGTGAAAACATTTATAAACTTCTTTGGGAATACTTAGTTCCCTAATAACTTTTGAGAAATGAACTTGACTCTATACTCTTGGTTTAACTTGAAACTCTATACTCTTTACTTAACTTGAAACTCTAGCCTTAAAATGAAGTTAAAACGTTCAATGAAGACTCTTGGAAAACCTTAAAGACTTGCTTTGACTTACTTCTTAACTTCTAAGCTTGACTCTAACTTCACTTGACTTTGATCCTAACTCGCCTTGAATTGGATTATGGATTCAAGGTATATGATCACATGTTTATGGATGAGTTCGGGATGTCTAGATGTACCTTAGAGTGTTGGAAACAACTATAAAACATAGGTACATCATGTATGAAAAAGTAGGGAATGAATGGGAAGGATTGGCGTCCTTGGCGCTCTGAGAGGCGCGGGGCGCCAGCCTTCAGACCTCAGAGGGGCCTGCTGGGCGCTCTGCTAGGCGCGCCGCCCCAAGGGCTGGACTTCAGAGTCCCTTTTGGGGCGCCCTGGCTGGCGCGACGCCCTAACCCTTTTCCCCAAAAATTTGACTTTTCTCCTTAGTTTCTCCAACTCCAAACCTTCTAAACTTCAAAGTTTCCAGCCCCAAACACTTAATATCATAAAACCCCTCAACATACACTAGATTCAACTCGTAATCACAACCGGAAACATGTACCAAGACAACAAGGAACTTCAACAACACAACCAACAACTTCAACAAACACAACCAATCTTTTCTCGGAATTAAAACGAGTTTGGCGTGTGGGGGAAAGAACCAACCCAACACTATGATCTCACATACCTGAATAGGGATCACCCCCGACAAAAACCACGACGATCTCCTTGCTTGTTCTTCTCTTTCTCCTCTTCTTCTCCTCTTCACTCACAAACCCTCACTCTCACTCTTTTAAAAAAGGAAAAACTTATCTAAAAATCAGTCTAAATCCCTAATATAACCAAAAGAATTGGTTAGGGAAAAGACCAAAATACCCTTACAAATTCGGGCTGACTTCCCTATACCAACAGCCCAACTTCCAAAGGGAATAACTCACTCATACGAACTCGGAATCGAGCAAACTCGGCGGCGTTGGAAAGATCATTCCAAGGGATTTCCAAACATAACTGGAAATACACCTAACTCATCCTGAGCCAGGAGTTATGACTGCTCAAAGTTGACCAAAAACTCACTTTTTCCATACTTGGCTAAATTTTCCAGATTTTTGAATTCTTTCCAAAATGACTATTCCCAATTTCCAGCTTCTTCATAGTAAATTTCAAATTGCCGGATGTTCTTTTCAGCCTTCTAATTTTCTTATTGAACCTTTCAACCCTTCTTTTCAGTCTTCTAATACTCATGTTAAGCCCTCAAATAAATGAAAATCTAAATCGAGAGAAATAAGAGAATGAAATTGAAAGGGATAATAGTGAAAAGAATATAGATAATGATGTTCGTGGTGAGTATAGGAATTTCAATACTTTCAAAAGGCAATTCAATAGGTTAAATAAATAAACTAGAGTTACAACCGCTGAATAGGTTCATTCTAGTGAAAAAGGGCCAAATATAGAAACTTCATCATTTGAAAACTATAAGAAAAATATCTCTCAAAACCCAATCACAATAGATTAATTGATTTCATAACTTTCAAACAAAATATGAAGAAATTAAAGTTCGCCAACGACTGTCAATGGAGAATTTGGGGAAGATAGGAATGGGTCTATTGAATGAAGAAGATAATTCAAATTGGGAGTGTCATAGCATTTTTACACTAGTTTGGGATTATAGTAGTACTTCTTCACGTGCTCATCTTTCATGACAACACCATTGTTATTGAAATAGGTCAAAAGATGGCTGAAGGAGCAATTGCCCAAAATAATATAAGAGAAGTGTCAAAATTGTTGAAAGTGTGAGTTTCATATCTAAACTATCGAGTTAATATCTCATATGGTCACTCAACTATGCATTCTTTTCTCAGAAAGTCACTCAACTTTGAATATTAACTCAAAAATTCACTTAACTATGCTCTATTTTCTCAGAAAGTCACTCAACTTTGAATTTTATCTCAAAAGTCACTCAACTATCCATTTTTTTCTCAGAAATTCACTCAACCTATTTAATTGTTATTTTAATTAAAATTTATTGATATAAATTTTTTATTTAAAAACAAAACTCTAAAAAATAAGAAAATACCATTTAAATCATTTAGTGACCCATTTAATTAAAATTTGCTGCTTAGTTGCAGGACATGAAAGCTAACAAGCTAATTGAATTTGCATTTCAAGTTAAGAAGAGAAGTGTGATTACATCGTAGAACAGTGTTTTTCATCATCTCTTATTTTGCTGCGTTTCTGGCAATTCTGCTTTGATTGTGAAGAAGACTGATCAAAGTATCATCTAGTAGCAGCTGCATCTTATTGATTTTCTGGGTAAAATAAAATTAAATGGGTCACTAAATGATTTAAATGGTATTCTTTTTATTTTTAGAATTTTGGTTTTTAAATAAGAAATTTATATTTGTAGATTTTAATTAAAATATCAATTAAATAGGTTGAATGACTTTTCTGAGAAAAGAATAAATAGTTGAGTGACTTTTGAGTTAAAATTCAAAGTTGAGTGACTTTCTGAGAAAAAAGAGCATAGTTGAGCGACTTTTAAGTTAAAATTCAAAATTGAATGACTTTCTGAAAGAAGAGTTGAGTGACCATCTAAGATATTAACTCTTAAACTATCACTTAATAGTTTGAGAAACACACATCAGTAATTTGTGTAATACACTCTCTCTTTTATTCTCTGATCCCTGCGAATGGCATTGTTCAGCCAAAGCTTAGGGATGGGCTGATTTTGCTAGTATCAGAATTCAGATCCATCATTGTTGATAACATTTAGAAGGATTTTCAACATAGGTTGCTTGGGAATTTTTGTAGCAATGTTTTCCCTTTCTTTTAGCTTTTCGGTGTCTTTATTGATTGACTTACGTACCCTTAGCTGCTAGTGTATAATGTTGATGGAGCAATTGCTCGAAATAATATAATACATCTCTTGAAAAAGCAAATCACAAATTTTAGTTTGGGCTATGAAGCGATAGCACCTTATTTGTTAATGAAGTTCTAAATGATTTCAAATGTTCCTATAGGGTGGTTGCTTTTGCTTGATATTTTCATAAAGTGCATCAAGTTTTGTCTCAATTTGAGTTCAAAGTTTGTGTGCGGCATTTGGATTTTTTTAGTTGCAAATACACACACACATAAATGGGAGTTGCCTCGAATATGATTTTGATAAAAATTTATTAAGAGTAGATGATGTGATGTGTCTTTGAATATTGTGAGGGGATTATGAGCCTATAAGTTAGCGTTTGGTTTATTTTTTATCATTTAGCTCAAAACAAATTGTTTGTGCCTTGTAAGTACGTACTTTTTTAAGTTATTCCAACTCTTCAAAAGTGCTTAAAAATTATTTTCTTAAAATAAGTTAATTTAAATAGGCTCTAAATTTCTAAAACACGTGGTGAATTCTATACGCTCTTAAATTTGTATTAGCGTAGGTGTCTATTTAAAAGCAGGTACAAATTAAGATATCAGATACAATCATACAACTGATAGATTCTTCTTGTTGTTTTTGTATGTTTGGGAAGAAAGAAGCGTGATTTGGGAGAGAATTTGAGTGATATATACATGGTGGGAGAATTTTAGGCTGAAAATAAGGAAAATGTAGAAGTAGCATATGATTGTGTATTTTTTTTAAGTATCCTATGGTTTGATAGTTTTACTAGAAATGTTCATGTCAAATAAAAATTGCTAAGAATTATAAGCTTAATAACCTTAAACATAAATTATGAATAATAGTACGTTCAACATTAGCGAAAGTTAATACAAATTTAAGAGCATATAGAATTCATCAGGTGTCTTTTAGAAAATATAAAACCTATTTGGATTCACGCACTTTTTGAGTGTTGAGGTAACTTTAAAAAATGTTACTCATAATTCCCTCTGAATATTCAAAGACACGTCATCTGCTCTTAATATATTCTATCAGATCATCAGTAGTGTGTCACTACACTAAAAATAATTTTTAACGGCAATTAATTAATGAAGCAAAAGCAAACACCCACAAGAACATTTGAAATCATTTAATGGGTGATTTACTTACAGTCCCTATAATTCATCTATTTTCCAACAAATAAGGTGCTCTACTTCAACACAAATAATAGACGCTTCATAGCCCAAACAAAAATATGTAATTTGCTTTTCAACAGATGTATTACATTATTTCTGGGCAATTGCACCTTCAGCATCAAGCACTATGCTAAGGGTAAGTCGGTCAATAGAGAGCTAAAAGAAGAGGGGGAGACGTTGATAAAAATCTGTACATGATGAGCATAGCAAAATTCCATGCACCCCCCTTGACAGGCAAGAGCCCTTCAGTTGCAATGAACTGGAAAAACCTGCTCCCCCCGGAACACTAGCAGGCAAGGAAAGGCTAAAATCTATGTACTGAAATTGCCTTAGACTATGACTGTATAATGGAAGTACATAAAATCATCACCTAGGCAAAAAGTAAAACTCTGCTACAAGAATTTTCCAGCAACCTATGTTGAAAATCCTACTAAATGCTATCAACAATGGTGGATCCTATACCAGCAAAATCAGCACCTCCCAAAGCTTTGACTGGACACCCATTCGCAGGGATCGTAGAGCTTGATTTGTGGTAATCACCATACTCAGACACAAGTCACAACCTAACCATCACCATTTATGCTCTCAGCAGCAGCTTTGATTGCCTCAGCAGTCATGAGAGCAACAACAGCTTTATGGATGGCTAGATCAGCTCTATAGAGTAACCTTTGAGCCCTCTCCCTCTTCAGCTTTGCCACGTTAAGAGCATGCTGTGCTGCTCCGGAAGCGTCACGCAACCTGAACTCATGAAGATCTGAACTGTCAAATTGCTCGATTGCAGACCCACGAGATCCTTCAGGACGGTAATGCTTCTTATTAGACCTCCCAGGTAAGCTCATATTCCACCTATGAACCCCATTTCGCTTCACGACAGTTCTCTGATCATTTACAGCCACCATATGCTGATTACTGTGAGAGTGAAACGACTCAATCTTCTTTGGTTTGTTCCTATAAAATTTGGGTTGATTCCAATCAGACACATCTGAGTTCAAGGAAAAAAATCCAAACCCAGAAGCTTCTCGTGGTGAAAAAACTCCAGGTGACGCATGAAGCATAGGAGAACCATCTGAATATTCATGGCCTGGATACATAACCATCTCATCTCCATGTGAATATCCATTTGATCTTCTCCCTATGAAGAAAAATGACAATTATAGTTAAGCAACAGTAAGAAAAATAATGAATTCTTTCAAACAAAGGGCAAGGATGATAGCAAGTTGGCTAGAGAAGTACCAAAGGGATGAAGACTGTCTTGATCTCTTGAGACAACATGATTGTGTCCTGAAACTGAGATTTTTCTCTGTGATCGTTGTTTTGAGCCCTTGTTTGGAACCTCCAGACCTCGAGGCTTCAAACAAAATGCAGACATAGGTGGTTTCTCCATGGAAGCTGCTTTCTCCTGGCATACGCTAGCAAAGCCAAAACTCGCATTTGACATTGCTTGTTCCCATTCCTTCAGTTGCTGCTGATACCTCTCCCAAAGGGGCGGCTGAAGAAAAGAGAATTAACAATCAAAAAAATACAACAGAAAACAGTACATTTTTCTTGCATGGAATACAACAGAAAACATAATCATTAAGGCTTTTTAAGAAATATGAGGAGAATTAACAATCAAAAAAATAAAAATATGATCAATAGAGAGACAAGACACATGAAGGATATTAATCTGAAATTGACAGTTCACATGAAGACAAGACACATGAAAGGGTATCAATCAGAAATACAGTTCCAGTCTCCAGCAAAATATTCATCATACCATGGAATCTATAAAACCACATAAGGTCCCCTATATCATGCTATACCTTTCATCATGAGTATGTCAAGGAAAATAAAGTTCAGGTAATCAACAAGCCATAAAAAAGGGTATGGCTCAGGTTTTAGCAAGATAATAGCTTACTTTAAGGACCATGCAAGGTTCCATACATTGTTATACTCTTTCTTTATGGGTGCATCAACGAAAATGAGGAGTCATGGTGGCACAAAAGTGTTCTGTCTCAGAAAAAAGTTAATATACACCCAGGATCCCCAGTTTACCAAAAGCAAAGTGAGTCAACCAAAACCAGTTAGATCATAAAGTATCAAGGATCCAATGGTCAATATACTTTGCATTCCATTTTTTGGTGAGTACATTTTGCATTCTATCTTTTGCAAGTATATTTTGCATTCCACTTATCCAAGACAATTCCTCCTAGATGGATGAGACAAACTAAATTATATTGTCTCAATAGCTCATTGACTGTGACATGCAAAATTTGATGCTTAAACAGGCAACATCATCACCATCAGATAACTAAAGGCAAATAATATCAGAATATGATAAAGCAAGATCGATAGCTTACAAGTAAACACAGCATTCACTTAAGAAAGCAATCAAAGGGTGCCTTTTTATCACTTAAAGACAGCAAAAGCTAGCCAGGACAATTAAAAGCACAGTAAAGACTACAGCACAATTCTTTTACAGTTCTCCTTTATAAAATTGGGACACACACGAAGTTCTAAAGTGACAAACAGACAGACCACGGTATCTCATCTCTCAACCATCAAACGGCCCATGTCTCAAAATGGAACATCTTTAAAGATTAAATCTCATGAAGGCATATCTTAATTGCACACAAACTTAGGTTGGCTCTTGCCTTCACAAGATGGGTTCAAGATATATGTTTTCACACCTTTTTCAGTCTGATTGCTGATAAAACTGCACTGTTGAAGACTGTCTTAACAATACAGAATGGAATCTTCAAAAGTTCTTTTAATGGGGAATCTCATGAAGGCATACCAACTAATTCCACGGGTTACCTCTCCTGTGTGGTTTGCGAGCTATTGCATAGGTGCAAGGGTTTTACCATGTGCGCACCCAAAGGGTAGCGGCTGCGGGTTTCCCTTGTCATCAAAAAAGAATTCACCTACTGTTTTGTCTCTGGGAATTGAACCTGTGACCTCATGGTGCTCAACCCACTTCATTGACCACTAGGCCACACTCTTGGGTAATTGAAAGGGCAAATTTAAGTAATTCTAGACACTGGACAAGCAGTAAAAGTGGAGTCTTTACAGGTAAATCATGTTATAAGACCTTAGTCAAGCAAGGACATAGAAGAACTTGTCATGGAAAATAGACACGGAAAACCAAGGCACGTCCTAATTTTACAAAGGATGAGATATAGACAGCAGGTGCTACGTCTGTGAACAAACTACAGAATCAGTTATGCATCTTCTTCTACACTGAAGACCAATTATTAGTATGGACAATGTTTCTTAATTATATGGAGGTCAATGGATGATACTAGGTGATGCAACGCAGACTCCGCTAAGGTGGCATGCACAGAAAATGGAAAGGAAAACATTGTCCATATTAACCAAGTCAAACTGTTGGGCATAATGTGATGCCCACTTAAAGTATAATATATTGCTCTACAAAGAGATGCTCGAGTACTGTGAACTGAAGCGGACCATCTTGTGGAACATACAAAAAGCATTACAATTTTAATAGTTTTGGTCCAGACACCATAGGGACACCAGATTATTAAGAAGGAAGAAAGAAGCAAAAGTCAAAGAAATATTGTATAAACAATTCTTTTGTTAAGTAAGTTATCACATGAACAATTTTGTCCCTTCTCCATTTGCAGGGGGGGAAACTACCAAACTTGGTCAAATCCCACAAGTAATAGATTCCAAGGCCAAAGATAATGGATTCTAACCCCTTAAAAGTTTGTTTAAATCTAAGCTTGTTGAGAAAAGAAATATTATAAGTTTATGACAAAACTGCCAGTCAAACAATTTGGCACTTGTCAAATACATTTTTTCAGCAGCTAATAACAGCCTACAGGTGTACTGACACAGGAGCATGCTGGCACTAGTCTGTTAGTGTAATTTAAAGTAGTCAATTTCAATGTAATCGTACCTGGAGATGGCGTACTAACGCCATGCCATTCTTCTGCCGCTTATTCTGCCAATGCTCATGAATGGATTTAACTACTTCCATTGGCCCTACACCAACCATCAGCTCTTCCAGCTCATTAGGCGCAAAGCGATCACGATGTCGGGCATATGCAACTTTCTCAAACATGTCCATGGCCTTCTCAAAGAATTCGTCAGATATCTCTTCATGTTTACTCTCACCAGAGCAAGAAAAATTATTCTTGGATAACCACTGCTCATCCTCACTATCCATGTCATACAGTATACGTGACGGATCCATGGCCATTTCAACATCACTTTCTGCCTGTCGATAGTACTTTGGTGAAGAGCGAATGAAGGAGACTTCGGATGCATAATCTTCGATTTCTTCTATCAAACGAACACCGGGAATAGGAATGTTTTTAACTGAGGCAGCACGTATATTCCTGTTATAACACTCTTCATGCAACTCCTTGAACAACATCCACTGGCTTCTGTCAGGGAACTCCAGGACCCAATCCTTCCCCCCTTTCCACATCATGGCATGCGTAAAGCGATTGGTAGAGCCAGGCTGCAAAACATTATGAACTTTATATGAATACTTGGTAACCCCAGAAAATTTGACAGCAATCCTCCATTCATTGTGACCAGCAATTTCCAGGACTATACGTGCACCAAATTCTCTCCACCCTTTGACCCCCCCAAGAGTGACCAACACATTTGAATTGCAAGCTAGTAACTCAATATTTCTCTGTGAACCACCACAACTATCTGCATTCTTCTTCTCACTAGCTCTTCTAATTCTTTTATAAGGAAGAGTTCGTGGGCTGTGATTTTTGTGCATTGAACTGAAGTCATAACCTCCATATGGCAGTGTGTACTGCACCTGCGTTCGAGGTCTCTTTGGGCCATTGCCAAATCCACCCCCTGTAAAATTGGCCTTGCCATCAACCCATACAGGTGAAATTTCTCCAAAAGGAGAAGAACTAGAGCTGTTTATGTTACGATGTGGCAAACCTTCTCGGCCTGAAGGGTTGGGACTCTGGACCATGCAATCACCCGTTCCAGTAATATTAGAGCTCCGTACCACATCACTTGTAACAGTATGGTTTGGGCTGGAAATCAGGTCATCACCTGTATTCAGACTCAAATGAGACGCCTCTCCCACGATAATTTCTTTTCCATCAGATAGTCCCTCAACTTGGTCAGATGATGGAATTACAACACTCATCCCCACCAAACCAGAATGGCACCGAGCATTAGACAAGCGGTGAGATAAATTCTTAGAATGTCTTCTCCCTGGAGATCCAACAAACTGGTCCAATACTTGATCATCAGATTCCAAATTGTTTGACACAACAGTCACATCAGACGTGTCCAATTCAGAATGTTTGGTGGTGAAAGTGCTCCGGGAAACATCTAATTGACAATTTTGAGATGACGTCAATGGAACACGCGTACTCCCCAGCTGTTGTTTACATGCCAAACTTCCCAGCTGCCGTTCAGCAAATGATGACCCTCCAGCAGAACTAGCTCCAGTAAATGAAGTTTCTGCAATATCCTCAGAGACAGCGATCTCAGAGCACTTCACCCGGCTGCCATCATTTTTAACTGGCTGGCAAGCATTTATAGAACTACAATCCTGAAGGCTAACACAGGCAAAGTTGTGTTCCATGAGTAACCTAAGATGTAGACATATGAAGAAAGTGGGTGCAGCAGCAAATGAAAGAGCAGAAGGAGGAACTCTTCCGAGCTTCATTGCAGAACTAAGAGTAGAACTAGTAAACCTTGCACTGCAACACTCTGTTGAGGTGCCTTTGGGGAGACAACCTGGCACAAACTTCTTCTGCAAGTAAATAACATATGGATGTAAAGAACAAAATAGTAAAATCTAGAAAGATGGAAGGGAAAAAATAAAGAACAGCAGAAAGAAGAACAAGGAGAAATATCATGCAATCCTACCAATATTCTATAGAATTAAGAACAGTAAGTACCTTAATAAGACAGATCAAAAAGAAGAACAAAAAAGATATAGCAACCGTACACATCACATTGAGAACTAGAAATACCTTAAATGAGGAAGGGTCTGCATGAGCGTTGAACTGCAATTGGTCACTTCTGCAATTGAGGGACTTGATATTCTCATATGAGCACTCAGAGATAGGCAGCTGCCTAGCAAGCAAACTACGTTTCTGAAGCTTGGAGTCCAGGTATAACCATTTTGAGTTTTTGAGTTTGGAGAAACAGGAAAATGCAAAAGATTGCTGCTTCCTAGAATCCTGAATAGAAGACAGCCTAAACCTTACTGAAGTTACAGGTAACTGAAGACTTTCATACCTCCACTCTTCATCAGCTTGATTGAATAATGTTAGGACAAAGAAAATAAAGGCCACGGCATGGTTGAGGCAACACTCAAATACAAGAAACCTGAGTCCGACTACATTATCAACAAAAAGCATCTCTAAAAAAAAAGTTGGCCACCTTATCATAATGGCACCATGCTGCAGTAGCAAAACAGAGCGAGATAACGAACTCTGTTCTGCTTCAAGCAACAACACAGGCAAAACGGGTAGGCATATTTCCACCCTGAATTGCTTAGCTTCTAGCAATGGCCTGTGTAACCTTAGCACCCCTTCATCATCAATTGCAGACAGAAACTTCTCACTCTGAGGGCCAGGGATGCACATAACACTGGATTTGTAGTTCTGTAATTCATCCACAACTGGTGCTACAGAAACAGTAGGTATATCAGCTACATAAGCTTTGTCAGCTTCATACACAGGAAGCCCATCCATCTTACGGAAACGTTTTCGAACATAAACAACAGGTTTTCCATCATTGGGGCTGCTATGACTTTCGACAAAAGAATTCTCAGCCATGCTATGATCAATCAGTTTCTCTGGCAATAGAACATCATTATCTGTCCTGCCTATACAGCTGTTCAAGGAACCTAAATTCCAGCCTGTGCCGTCAGTTTTGACATGCAGCGGTGATGACACAACAGGTGTAGATAACTGTAATGTTTTCTGTTTCTTCAATGGCCTGGAAGGAGAAGACTTTACTCGACGAGATGATCGAGCCAACCAAGATATAATGGGCTCAGAGTCCGGACAGTTACCTTGGTGGCTGTCATCATCTACAACCAAATCAAGTTTTCTTTCGTCAATGCTTTCTGTAGCATTTGCAGATTTTCTGATTTTCCTTTTTCCCGGTACCTCCCCAGGGAAAAGCAAAAGTTTAAACCTCTCACTTTCTAGGTTTATCCATTCCTCATCTCGATCATCATATTTAACATGATGGAGTTTCCTCTCTGGATCGTAATCATTCAAAAGACCATAATACCAACTCTCATCCAATGGCCAGAAGACTTTAATCCTTCGGTTCAATAGCCAGTAAGCATCCAAGTCCCTAGGAAGAACTTCATAGAAATGACGGCGTTTCCTAGAAATACCCCTCTCTTTGAGCTTCTGTCTTGGTCGTAGAACTCTGCTAGCAGTATCAACTGATACAGATTCTGATCCAGTCAAGGAATTCCCCTCCCGACTAACAAAATCCTGACCAGAAGTGAGTAAAGAAGATAATCGTTCAGCAGATTGCGATGCTGAAGATCTGCTTTTTGAAGAAAACCCTGTACAACTAGGGTCAAATCTCGACGACAGCATCATGCATGCATTCTGCTCAAGGTTCACCTCATCATCATCATTCAGAGAACCTTGACGAAAGCTTTCTAAATTATCTCCAGATGATACATCATTCTTTACAGATTTTCTACTCCTAGATGACGAATCCTTTCTCTTGTTACGAGTACTCAGGTGCTTTCCAGAAGATGTTTCACCATTATTTACAGCTACATGATCATCTTCTTTAACATGCCGACTTGAACTTACCTTATCTTTTTTCTTTTCTCGGGAATCGTCAACACTTCTCTTTCTCTTTACCTTGAGAGTAACACTATTGCCAGCTGAATGACTAGGTAATTTAGAACTCCGTTCATCACTTTTAGCTTCTCCACCAGACAAAGCACACTTTTTTGGAAGCTGATCACCCTCAGTTTTGTCAAGTTCACCTTCTATCTTGTCATTTCCAATGACAGAAGTCTGAACCCTCGATAACTGCAAAGCTCGACTGTTATTAAACTTACTTCGCCCCACAAAACCACGTGGTCGCCTTGGAATAGCATTACCATTAATATCTAACTTAAGAGAAAATCCACTCAGCTGATTGCTGTAATCCAATCCTTTCTCCAACTTCGATGATGATAACCGCGATTCAGCTGGCCCGACACTATCCCCATTCACATGATCCTCGTCCTTACTACTCCTACTCTTTTTACCAGATGGCTCAGGCTTGTCCAATGACACCTCTTTTATACTCTTTTTCTTCTTCTTCTTCGTAGCATCAACATCACTCTCCCCAACAGAAACCTTCCCCTTCTTCAAATCCCCAGACTTATATAGTGTCTGCAAATCCAAAGACCTTTGTTTCTTCGAATTCTCTATAGAACTACCACCAGATTTCTCTTCTACACCACTTTCCATCTACAGTAATCACTTAATCCCAATAAAACAACCACTTCCCCAAATTTCATATCCTATCACACATCATTTTCACACACAAACACATGCTTCCAGATCTGTTAACCACAATTCCACAACAAAATACTAAATCAAACACAAAACCCCCTTCAAATTAAACAAAAAACACAAAAACTGTGTGCATCATTTCCTCTCAACTCAATTGATTACATCAAAATCAATTAATTCACGTACCTTTACCTTGGAATTATCGAAAATGACGAAGATCCACCACATGCAAGAGGATGAATTCTAGGGCTCCGATCAGAGAAATTGAGGGATTGTGATTTGGTCCGATTTGAAACCCTAACTGATTTTTATCTTTTTAAAATAATAAATTTTCCGAAAATAATAAGTATCACTTTTTTTTTTTAACCCTAACAAAAAATACCAAATGTTAGAAATAAAAGCCTCTAGGGTTCCTTTTGGCTTTTACAATTTTTAGCCAGAAAATCTGATTCTTTTTAATAAAAATATTTGTTATATTTTTAATAAATGTTGCCACGTGGTCCTATTTATCACCGTCGATGATTTTTTTAACGGTGGATGATTTGCTTTTTTGGTAGGGAAATTCGAGAAAATATAATGACATAATAACAATACGTGGCAAGATCTGAAACGTTTATATTTTATTGACGGTGGAGATTGGCTTTATTTGAAACGTATTGACGGTTCCGATTAGATGCTGGCTGGAATGGACGGCTTGGATTAAATATTATTTGGGAAAAGTTCAGTAATTAATGTAATGGTTTTTACTTTTATGGCTAACGAAAATGGGAATATTATTGACGGCAAATTACAGAAAAGACCATGGTTATTTTTACTGACGTACGTACCATAAAGATTTAGGAAAGTACAGGCTGTCATTGCCTGCCACGTGGAAATTCATAAAGTGACCTAAGTTTTATCGCAATTACTTATTAATCGTATTGTATTGTAATGTGTTGTATATATAATGTTTGAATAAATTATACCATTTTTACATCATTACATAATGTGTCGCATCTACAATTTGGATGATATACCTAAAAAAAACACGTGATAGAACTACTAAAAAGATAGGTAAAAATAAAATATGATTATTGAATAATAAGTAAAGACAAAATGAGAAGAAAATATTAGATAATGATACGATCAAATCAAATCAATTGTTACACGGAATGAAACTTTTTTGCTATTACTTGACGATGAATTTAAATAATATGTATAATAAGATTTAAATAACAATCAAAATAAACATGTATTTGACTAACAAAACAATATAATAGGCAAATTAACCCTCCAAACAAGGTGTTACCCCTTCAACATTTACTCCAAACTACATCGGGTATGGGCTTTAATCAATAATAAATGAAATAAAACTATAAATCTCTTTGTTTTGATTTCTATGTATTTGATAATAAGAAATAAGTTTGTTGGGGGGGGGGGGGGGGGGGGG
>JAJOOR010085955.1:0-71646 GCA_036250505.1 Solanum acaule | reverse complement strand
AGTTGAATTTTTTTTTTAAAAAACAAACTTAATTGTTTTTTGGGGGGTGGAGGGCTGGTAGGGGGTGGGTTGGGGGGCTAGTAGGGGGTGGGGGCAGGGGGTCGAGGGTAGGGCTGAAAAAATGAAATTTTGAAGTTGAAAATATTTTTTAAAAAAAAGTCAATTTTTTTTCGGGGGATGGGGGGCTGGCCGGGAGGGGGGGGGTCGAGGATCGGGGTGAAAAAATAAAATTTTGGAGTTGAAAATATTTTTAAAAACAAACTTAATATTTTTTTGGGATGGGGGGTGGCAGGGGGAGGGTTGAGGGTAGGGGTGAAAAAACAAAAAAATGATGTAGAAAATATTTTTTAAAAACAAACTTAATTTTTTTTTTGAAGGGGGTGGGGGCTGGTAGGGGGCTGATGGGTAAAAAAAATAAAAAATTGAAATTAGAAATATCTTTTAAAAATAAATTTTAATATACTTTTTTTTTGGGGGGGGTGGGTTGGTGGTGGGGGGTCTGGGGGTAGGGGTGGGGTAAATTGAAGTTAAAAATATTTTTTAAAAACAAACTTTAAATTATTATTTTTGGAGGGTGGTGGTGGTGGTTGGGGGTCTGGTTTGAGGGTAAGGACAAAATAAATTGATTTTTTCAACAAAAAAAATTGTAATTGAAGTTGGAAGAGAGTTTTGAAAAATGTATTTCTTAAGTTTTTATGGGAAGTCATTTTCCTTAAATTTGAGGAAAATGAGTTGATTTGGAAAACATTTTCCAAAACATTTAACCCAACCAAACATGAGAAAATTGGAAAACATTTTTTGGAAAAAATTTCCTTGATACCAAACACACCTTTAGTTCAGCTTCAATGCTATAAATATCCATCCTAGCATATGCTTGCTTTGCTCACTTAACAATCTTCTCAACCTCTATTAATCTTCTCTTGCTCCTCCATAGCTTTCTTCATCAACTTCTCTTGATTTTTCGACGAAAATATACTCAAGTCTGATAAAAACTAATCATCCTTCGTCCATTTCAGCCCCATACTCACACCCCTATTCTCTTTTCCCTTTTTATTAAACCCCGTCTTAGGTGAACACCAAAAACACCCCGTTGGAGACAAACAATCCTTCGAAAAATTCCAAGAATCCGATGGAGATGATATTGGCCCAGATGAAGAATTTTTCCCATTTATGGTTTTCGAGAAAATATCATTTTCAATCATCCTATCCTATCATGATTTGACGTAGAAGTATCCCTCAATGTTAGACCAAAAATAATATTTATTTTGACCAAAAAAGTATATATTATGGTACGTATATTGCATGTGTGACGGATAAAATATGAAGTTTGATATATGAAAAGGTAACTTTAAAAAACTCCACCGTTATGCATTATATAGTAAGAAATAGCGTGTCTCGATAAATTTCATGAAGTTCGAGGGCAGTAAATGTAGTTATTCATTTTTATTCGGTATTCAATACCTCTATTGGAGTCTGATCAGAATTTGCGCCGTGTGGGGCCTATTTATGGGAAGCACTCTCTATCAATAATTTTTCCATAACCAAGATAGATAGAACACTTCCCTCAAATGGTGTAGAGAATAGCAGAAGAAAAGTATAATAGGGGAACCTTCTGCTAGCCCAAGATTGTTAACTAACCCAAGATTGTTAACTAAGATCGGAAGATTCAACTAAGGAAGAGGAAACTAGAAAGGAGAACTCTTTATGGAAGAAGACTCTTGAATTGTCTTTGTTTTGGCTGCTCTTGGGTTTTTGGGTTACATACAAATGACTAAGGTCACCCCTATTTATACTTGTGTGGGATGGTCCTAGATATTATAACATCTAGAATATTCTATCTTTTACTAGAAATCTAACTATCTACAAAATCTAGATATTTCTTCAAGGCAACTTCTCTAGAATATCTAGATATTTCATTAAGATAAATATTTTAGATACTACACTAGATTATTCTAGAAACTATACTAGAAAAATCTATGCCAAAAATCAACTTTATCATTTTTCATACTCCCCCTTAAAGTGATTTTTGGAAACTACCCTACAGTTGTTGTGGAAGAACTCAAACGAAACTTTGACCCAATTCTTGGTGAAAATCTCAATAGTTTCTTTCAGACTCCTCTTGCTTCTTCAAATGATAAAGATTCTTCATCGTGAATTGATCCATGTAGATTATCTCCTTGTTGAGTTTTCAGACTCCCCCTTTCTCTTAACTTACCAACAATTATATTATCCAGAAAAACACTATTAATTTCCTATAAAGTCTCAACACCAACATATGATCCACTGCCATATTTTCTTATCATCTCCTCAATAGATTTTTTGGCAGCTTTAGAACGTTCAAAAATCATATTGTTTGTCTTTGAGACTCCAATATCAACTTCTTCCTCTATTTGATCTCTACTTTCACCATGTGCTTTCAGAATTTGCTCTGAGTCATTAGTTGACCTTGATATTGTAGATGATTGACCATATACTTCTGTTTCCAATACATCTCCCTCAATGCTTTCCTTTTAAAGGTCGCCACTAGCACATGTAGTTTTAGATATTGCATGTTCAAGATCTTCTTCTTTGATTTCTTCAATAGCAGCTACCCTATCACCATTGGAACATCCTAAACAATTTCTTGCTTCATGCCAAGAACATCAGTTTCTTGCTTCTCCACGTGATCAGCTATATTATATTCTAGATCCTCGGTCCAGTCTCTTTCAAGATTGATGGAAATTATGACATCTATTGCTCGAGCCTTAATTACTAAACACTTTCCGCACTCTTCTTCTTCTTCAACAACTTTTTGAACCATATTGCTCTCCTTGGCTCGACAGTATCTTTTTATGTGCCTAACTTCACCACAACGATAACATCTGAGAGGCTTCTTACCATAATAGTTAGAAGGCTCTTCCTTCTCTGCATGTGAGCGTGAGCCACCTGAGGATCGAGAGTGTGGTAAATTTCTTGTTTTTACTTTAAAGTTCCTCTTGTTGGCTACAAAAGTATTTTCTTCTCCGTCTTTGACAAATACACTAGCCAACTGCTTGTCTAGTAGTTCCTGTGACGACAATAAATTTTCAAACTCCTCCAAGGTGGTTGTTGTGCCCATCCTTGAATCGACGTCACAAATGGAATATATTGAGGTTTCAAACCACGAATGACTATTCTTGTCATTCGTGCTTTAGAAATAGCCTCTTCCAGATTCGACAAAGATATCTCGTAACATTAGTTCTTAATCTTCAAAAAATACTCGGCGATAGAAAGGTAACCTTGAGTTGTGTTAGCCAATTCATTCTCCAATATATGCAGCCGAGCTTCATTCTTCTTGTTGAACAAACGATTGAGGGTCCTCCATACTTCATGAGCTGATTTACACTTTAAATATGACTGAATAAATCAGAGGAGATTGTCCTCTTCAAAATGAATTCTGCCTTCGCATTAATCTGCTTCCACTTCTTGTACGCACTGCTATTTTCCGATCCGTCATCAGGAGGATTTGTGTTACTCCCATTAACAACATCCCCAAATCCTCGCCCACAAGGTATGATTCCATACCTTGTAATTAGACCGATTCAATAACTCCATCCCAGTCCATTAACACGACCGCTGAAATCCATCTACACAAACTAGTTGAATCTACCACCAACCCGATCTTGAAATAAAACTCACAAACCAACCTACGACTATGGCTGTGATACCATGTAGAGAATAGCAGAAGAAAAGTATAATCGGGGAACCTTCTGCTAGCCCAATATCATTAAATAAGATCGAAAGATTCAACTAAGTAAGAGGAAGCTAGAAAGAAGAACTTGTTTTTGGAAGAAGACTCTTGAATTGTCTTTGTTTTGGTTGTTCTTGGGTTTTTGGGTTACATACAAATGACTAAGGCCAACCCTATTTATACTTGTGTGGGATGGTTCTGGATAGTACAACATCTAGACTATCCTATCTTTTACTACAATTATCTAACTATCTAGAATATCTAGATATTTCTTCAAGGCAGCTTCTCTAGATTATCTAGATATTTCTTTAAGATAACTATTCTACATACTATATAAGACTATTCTAGAAACTATAGTAGAAAAATCTATGATATTCCAAAAATCAACTTTATCATTTTTCACAAATGGGTCATACGCCAGCGAATATGAATTAGTCCGACTACAATACAAATATTGGATACTGAACATAAAGACAAAACAATAAATAATTGTACTTACAATTACTGGCACTCTAACATCACAAATTTATCTAGAGGTAATTTTATCCAGAAAATAAATAAGAGATACTTCAAGATTTCTAAATGATGGCATATTTGATAGTAATTAATAACAGAGCTATATATATATATATATATATATATATATATATATATATAGTAAATATATGTGAATTTTTTTTTTGTCCTTAAAAATCATCCATGTATAATTGTGTAAGATTCAATTTATTCTTCTTTGTTGTTGTTGTTTTATCCATCTTAAAATGGATTCACCACAAGTCATGATGTCACTAGCAACCATTAAAGAAAAAAAAGAGTGATGAACCAAGAAATTTCAACAAGATTAATTCAGCCAACTACTACGGAGATTTGGGAATTGGTGAACATATTAATGCAATAAATTCAATTTTTCCAAAGAAGAACAAGAAACCTTGAGGAAGGATAAAAGAAAGAAATTAAAGAAAGCAAAAAGTAGTGAAGCTTGTTATACAAATTTATGAAATTGTAAGGCAAATTGTTAGTCTTAAATTATTTCTCTAGTAAGTTAAAAGATGCATTTGTTTTTCTTATAAATGGATAGGTAATTTTCTCTTTAATTTTGAAATTATATATGGTCATAGGTAACAACTGATATTTGATATGTTATTGAGAAAACGTTGATTATTTATTCAATATTACTATCATTGTTGAGGTGTAGATAAACAATCATTTGATAGTTTTTTATGTTACGCTTTGTGAATTGTGAACACTCCTAATTTAAATCATACAACAAAACAAGTAGTCAAGTAAATTTGAAGGAAAAATATTGAAAATTAGTGGGTATTTTAGAATAAAGTTCAAAAGGAATTGAAAGAAATAAGAAAGGAGGAAGATGTTAATTTTTTCTCAATGAAGTCGGGTTCAAATTATATTATATACATAAGTCAGTTCAGATTCATATTTCTATCAATTTGTAGATATTATACTTCACAAATTTATCAAATTCTATGTGTTAATATATCATATAATAAAGAAATTATAAATAAAAATATTTGTATTTGTGATTCTCAGATAATTTGATGAATGGATTCATTTTTGATATCCTATGAGTTTTATTTGGTAAACTCATAGATGTTTGTAATTTATATAAAATTGATTTAGAGAGTGATGCAGTAGTACCTTCTATAGACAAAAGAAAAAGGGTTATTTCATTGTATTGGTAGTTTTATCTTTCTTTTTTTTTCAGTTTTCTTTTTATTTTTTGTAACTTGTGTGTTTTTTATTGGACACCTATATTGAAGTTCATAATATATATTTTAAGTAATTTACATTTACCAATTAACTCAATATATATCGTGTAAAATTTATTTTATTTTCATAAAAAGAGGGTATAATAAATTTAAATAATTTTTTACGACCGCGCGAAGCACGTATAAATTCACTAGTTTAAAATAAAAAGGAATTGAAGTTTTATGATCCACATTTACTCAATTAATTTTGGCTTGAGTAAGTTTTGATATGATATGATACGATATATATTATATATAGAGAGATAAACATAGAGAAGGTGATGTGACACCTCTCAATAGTCTTCATTCATATTTATCTTTTTTTCTCTTTTTTTTAAGGACATTTTCTCACTTTTATTGCATTGTTTGGATTAATTTTTTTGCTACAAATGAATTATCTATTAAATGCCAATTAAATATAGAAATCAAATGCAATAATTTCCAATTAAATCTGAACCCACATAATAGCATCCCCTTCATGCTATATTAAATCTTTTTGTAACAAAATTATATTATAAGTACAGTAAGGAAAACAGTTAATACTCATTCTATTCTAATTACTCAATATACATATTATTTCTTTTCATATAGTGTAACTATTTCATTTTACTTTTTCCATTTCATAGCTTCCTTCGCAATTCTTCTTATTTTATTTATTATTTCTTTTTACTTTCAATTATTGATGTTTTTGTCACAGTTACTCTCTATATATATATATATACACATACACACACACATACATACATACATACATTTTGATGCCTAATTTCTATTTATTAGGAAGTTGGAGAGAGCGACATATAAATGACCTTATATTCGAAAAATAATTAATTACATTATTTATTAGGTTTGTTGGCCAGATTTTTTTGTGGAGGTTTGTGACGACCTATTAAATGGCGTGCATTGCTTTGGAGTGGTGAACGTCAGTATTTTCAAGTTCATACGAGTTAAAAACAGAAAATAGAAATATTTTCCATTTTCATGTGTTATAAGTCCATGGATTTTGGTGATATGTGCGACCGATGGTTTTTTGACCGGAATTTTTTGTAGGCGTCCGTGACAACCTACTAAATGATGTGTGCTGGTTCAGAGGGGCAAACGTCGAAATTTTGAAGTTCAAAAGAGACTCATAATGGAAAATAGGGATTTTCTATTTTTCGTGTGTTGTAGTCCATTGATTTTGGGTGATATGTGCGTCCGACGGTTTTTTGACCCAAACCTTTTTTGGGCGTCCGTGACAGCCTATTAAATGACGTGCATTGCTTTGGAGGGGCAAACGTCGGTATTTTAACAAGGCACGGACCAGAAAATATAGATTTTTTCATTCTTCCTATGTTTATAATCTATGGTTTTTGGGTGATATGTGCACTCGGCAGTTTTTTGGCCGAAATATTTTGTGGGCGTCCGAGACGACCTATTAAATGGCATGTGTTGGTTTGAAGGGTAAAAAAATCAGTATTTTCAAGTTCACACGAGGCCCGAACGAAAAATAGTGATATTTTATTTTTTGCGTGTTAATGGATTTCTTGTGATATGTGCGCCTGGCGGTTTTTGGTGGAAATTTTTTGTGGGCGTCCGTGATGACCTATAAAATGTCATGTGTTGGTTCAGAGGGGAAAACATAGGTATTTTCAAGTTCAAATGATGCTCGGAACAGGAAATAGAGATTTTTTCATTTTTCATGTGTTATAATCCATGAATTTTGGGTGATATGTGCGCCAGATGGATTTTTAGCCCATTTTTTTTGTGGATGTCAGTGAAGACCAATTAAATGGTGTGCATTTGTTCGGAGGGGCAAACGTTGGTATTTTAAATTCCAAGGAGGCCCGAAATAGGAAATTGAGATTTTTCTATTTTTCATGTGTTATAGTCCATGAATTTTGGGTGATATGTGCGCCGGTTGTGTTTTTGCTGAAATGTTTTGTGGGCGTCTGTGATGACCTATTAAATGGCGTGTGTTGGTCAGAGGGGTAAACATTGGTATTTTCAAGTTCAGGTGAGACCCGAAATAGAAAATTGGGATTTTTCCATTTTTTTGTGTGTTAGTCTATGAATTTTGTGTGATATATATGTACGTCCGACGGCTTTTTGGTGGAATTTTTTGTAGTAGTCTGTGATGACCTATTAAATGGCATGCGTTGGATCAGAGGGTCAAACTTCAATATTTCAAGTTCAAATGAGGATTGAAATTGGAAAATAAGAATTTTTTCCATTTTCCATGGGTTATAGTCCATGGATTTGTGTGATATATGCGGCCGATGGTTTTTTTTGGCCGATTTTTTTTATGGGAGTGCGTGATTACCTATAAAATGTCGTGCATTGGATCAGAGGAGTAAACATCACGGTATTTTCAAGTTCAAACGAGGTCTGGAATAGGAAATATAGATTTTTCATTTTTCGTGTGTTATAATCCATGAATTTTGGGTGATATGTGCACATGGTGGGTTTTGGCCAAAATATTTTGTGGGCTTCAATGATGACCTATTAAATGACGTGTGTTAGTTCAGAGAGGCAAACATTGGTATTTTCAAGTTCAAATGAGACCAAGAATGGAAAATTGTGATTTTTCCATTTTTCATGTGTTATAATAGTCCATGGATTTTGGGTGATATGTACGCCAGGAGGTTTTATGGCTGAATTGTTTTTGTGGACGTTTGTGATGATCTATTGAATGGCGTGCATTGGTTAGGAGGGGAAAGCAATGATATTTTCAAGTTCAAATGAGGCCCGGAATGGAATATTAGAATTTATCCATTTTTTTGTGTTATAGTCTATGAATTTTGTGTGATATTTGTGCCCAACGGTTTATTGGTTGAATTTTTTTGTGGGCATCCGTGATGACCTATTAAATGGCGTGCGTTAGTTCGGAGGGACAAACATCGGTATTTTTAAGTTTGAACGGCGTCTAGAATGGGAAATATAGATTTTTTCCATTTTTCTTATTTTAGTTCATGGATTTTAAGTGATATTCGCGCTTGGCGGTTTATTGGCCGATTTTTTTTGTGGGCGTCAGTGAAAATATATTAAATGGCGTGCGTTGGTTTGGAGGGGAAAATATCGGTATTCACATATGCATTACCTTGGTATTTCGAATTCAAAATTCATTTTGTTTCATCGCATTTTTACCAAAAAAGAAAAATATTTTTCAGCAAAACTAGGGGTAATTTAAAATTGACTAGTTAAAAGATATTTTTTTAGAAAATTGACTAAATCAATCCTCCTTATGGTAGTTTGAACGCATATATCTCTAAAAATACCCAAAATGAATAAAATCACATGAAACAGACATATGAGGCTAAAATTATGAACATTTGAAGTTTCACCAATTTACAACTTTTCATTCCCTAATTTTTACGACCTGTAATTGGATCCATAAAAATTAGACCAAAAAATAATGTTTCGAAAGTTGGTTTTACGAGTCTTATCTACTGATTGTAAATAGTGTTCGTAGTTGTCAGACAATTTTTTTTTACTAGGCTAGTCTCTAGTAAATTGGTCATAACAGTTTACTTTAAACTCTAAATGATACAAATTTTGTAGTGTTAGAAAGAAAACTCATAGACCTAAAGTTTAATAGGTCATAGGACACCTAATATATTATGGACTAAAATATATGGTAGTATATAGGCAATCATTGATTACATTAATTATTAGGCTTTTTGGCCGAAATTTTTTGTGGAGGTCTATGTCTCTGTGACGACCTATTAAATGGCACCCGTTGGTTTAGAGGGGAAAACGTCGGTATTTTCAAGTTCAAACGAAGCCCATAACGAGAAATATGGATTTTTCCTTTTTCGTGTCTTATAGTTCATGAATTTTGGGTGATATATGCATCCGACAATTTTTCCGCCGAAATTATTTTTGGGCTTTTGTGCCGACCGATAAAATTGTGTGGGTTGGTTCAGAGGGGAAAACGTTGGTATTTTCAAGTTCAAACGAGGTCCGAATGGGAAATAGGGATTTTTCCTTTTTTCGTGTGGAATAGTCCATGAATTTTGGGTGATTTGTGCGCCCGCCGATTTTTTGTGGGTGTTTTTTCATGACCAAATAAATTGGTGCATTGCTTCGTAGGGGAAAACTTTGGTACTTTCAAGTTCAAACAAGGCACAAACCAGGAAATAAGAATTTTTCCATTTATCGTGTGTTATAGATCATGGATTTTTGGTGATATGTGCGCCCGCCGGTTTTTGGCTGAAATTTTTTGTGGGTGTCTGTGACGACCTACTAAATTGTATGTGTTGGTTCAGAAGGGAAAACGTCAGTACTTTCAAGTTCAAATGAGGCTCAGAAAGAAAAGTAGTGATTTTTTCATTTTTTGTGTGTTATAGTCCATGAATTTTGTGTGATATGTGCGGTCGACAGTTTTTTGGCTGAAATTTTTTGTGGGCGTCGGTGATGACCTATTAAATGGCCTGCATTGGCTCGAGGGGAAAACATCAGTATTTTCAAATTTAAACGAGGCCTAGAACGGGAAATAGGGACTTTTTCATTTTTTGAATGACACTTGAGCACTTTTCAAGTCATCGGTATTGATCACAATCGATACTCAAAATTGCAAAAGAACAACCACATTCACACACATCAAGAGGTGGCAACTTTTAAATCGGGTCAAAACGATCATATACATTTAAAACCAATAGATCAAAAACCCATATATATATCAACAAAATCCAATATTCAGAAAGGTAGATATAGAAATATCTCACCCCGCCAAACTAAACTAGCAATTGTCCTCAAATGCCAAGAAATAACAAAAACTAAACAAGAACATAAAGAGAGTCAAAACTCCACCTACAGGCTAAGCCTGGGTGAAATCTACATATCGATGACTCCATTTGTCTGGGCATTAGTGCCTGGCTCTAAAACATCCTTCATTCCATGAAGCCAACCATCAAAGAAGCCGCCACAACTGTTTGGACCATAGCTCCCCCAAGATCTTCCAAGTCATCATACACCACTGCGTCAAGAATACCCAGTTCCTCCTCATCGGTCTCGGCCTTAAATTCAGCATCTACCTCATCTCTAGCAACATCTCCAATAGTAGTCGAAGAAATCTCAATACTGACTGGGAAATCTGTACTCGAAACCTCCGGGATCTCAACCGTGCAGAATAACACAGATAGATCGGTGGATTTCAGCTAATCCACGTCTCTCTGCAGCCCAACAGTATCAACCTTCAAGGCCGTACCATCCTCAGAAGCACCCCAACCTTGCTCATAAGCCTATTCCCTCACAATAAGGGCATCTAGTGCAAATCTATGGGCATCTATCCGCTCTGTGTGCTCTCTCAACTCAGCCCTAATCGGGGCCAAGGCAACAACAATCGCCCTCTCAATAAACCCAGGCACAACGGCCTCTACCCGGGAGGCACGAACATCAGCAGATTGGGCCAAATAGCCCATTTTGTACACCATAGCCTAAGTGATCGGGGGTCGGGAAGAAGCAGCAGCAACAGTAGGAGGGGAGCAGTGTTAGAAGGTACATAAGTCGAAGTTTCATGGGTACTTGTAGGCTCACTGGCATAATGGGGAAGATTTGCCTCTGTCAGCAACATATCTACATCAGCTACCGAGGAAGTATCCGCCAGTGCAACTCTCCTCCTATCAGCATCATCCCTCATGTACTCGGACTCTATCCTTCGGATGTCAGTAGAGGAAGTAGGAGTAACTTCCATATCTGTCTTGGTGATCTAAAGGACACGAGCCCGCCTACATAACTCTGTAATCAAGTCTGGGAAGGGAGAGAGGTCTGGCTCTGCTTGGCCCTTATGGCCATCTCCTGCTCTATGATCAGACCTAGATTAATATCATCCCGATCAATGATGGATCCCAGCAATGCAGCCTTCGGCCTGAGTGTAGACTCGTTCTGGGAGGGCATCAAATTGCTGGTGATATATCCGAACTAATATCTGGAGCTAAATTTAGCTCCTTCTTCTTTATAGGAGCTACAACCTCAATCCAAGACGGTGTGATATCGGATATCAACGGTACTAACCAACCCTTCAAGTCATCGAGGGTCTTCTTCTATATTCGATCTACCAAGAAGTGGATTATATTCCTCGTGCAACCAAGCACCTAATTGATATTAGTGCTACTGCACTTCACCTTCCGACCCCATACTACCATATGATCAACCGACTTGAATGTGTTGGCCTTCTTCTTTCCTTTGGGAACCAGTTTCCCGTACTCGGCATAGAACTCTCAGACCCAAGTAGGAATGTATGAGCCATGGGGTTTGGTGAAGATCTTGAATTTGTGGAACTTGATAGTGTTCCACACCTCCGGGTACCTGTCTACATACCATCTATAGATAATCTATTTTCTTCCAATATCATCCTCAAACCCTTGACCTTCAATCTATTTAGTGATCGGGGAGGAGGAGCCTGAACTGGTGGTACATGCTCTACTACCTGTGCGGGAGATGGAGGAGGTGTAGGAGGCACTGGGATCCGAGCTGGATCATTCAAATATGGAGCGTAGCTCTGCTCTACTAGTTTAGAGAGTCTCATCGTCTTCCTGCTCAGAGGCGGAGACCAGGGTGAACTATCCCTCGAGTTGCCCCCACTTTCAGAGGTAGTGAGGTGGGTGGCATAGACACCCTTGCAGTCGGAGCTCTCTATTGTAGGTGTTTGCACTACAGGCTCCTTCCCTTTTTCTTTTCCCCAGTTGGAGGAAGTTTTGTCGATGCATTTCAGGAGGTTGCATCCCTATCATTTATAACGATGCCTCTAGCCCGCTTTCAGTGTGGTAATTCTGAGAGAAAACATTCAGGGCTTTAAACGTTTGGATGGTGAACCAATCCACAAAACATAGCTGAGGTTTCAGAGATTGTTGCTCCAATGTCTGACTCACAGACTTCCAAACAACGTGTTGTTGCAACACTTCTACCGGAGTCTAGACTTGGTGAACAAAGGTGCGGCTGATCAACTTGTCTGGGGAGGAATTATGCAGCAGCCTTTTGAGATAGCGTCGGCTCTCCTTGATGGGATGACGAAGATAGACCGAGCTTGGTATACTAGGGAGGATCAGGTGTCTCATTTGACTTTCAGGATGGCAAAGGAACAAATAGAAAAATACCAAGAGCGGGATGAAAACATGGCTAAAATGATGACCAAATGGATCTTTTGTCAAAAAATGTCATGGGTAGTTCTAAGGTTGTGAATGTTGTTAGAGTTAGCAGGATAAATCCCGCTGACGCACACTTTGAAGTGTTGTACAATGAAGAAGTACACTTTCTAGAAAATTAGGGAGGAAGTTTCTGCCAAAATTATCCAAGTCCACGTTGAAACCAAGGTTGGAATAGAGATCGTGATAGGGAGTGGCGCGACCGTGGTAAAAACAAGAGGGAGCGAGATGGTGACAAAGAGAGATATGTTCCTCCCCATGAGCGTCCAAAGCCAAAAGAGCAAAGGACTGACCCCAAAAACTTTTTCATTGAAGATATGCTTACACGCATTCTTAATAAAGTAGAAGGGTCGGACAAAGTGCTTAAAGAAATGAAAGATGACATCACAACTCTAAACCAGACGGTTATGTCTCACTTTGTGTCCATTAAACAGCTGGAAACGCAAATGGGTCAGATTTCATCTCATTTGAACCCAAGGCCAAAATGAGGTTTACCAAGTGATACCTTGGTTAACCTAAAGAATGAACCTTGAAAGCGTATCCACGTCCTGCCACAACGTTAAATAAGGCGCTTCTTAGGAGGCAACCCAAGTTTTTAAGCTTTTATTACTATTGTTTGAATAACGGGTGTTGAATGTGCGGGTAGTACCTGAATCGACGAACAACTTGGGATACTTGTCTCGCATGTCCTTGTCGGATTTCTAAGTAGCTTCCTCAACTGGATGATGCTTCCATTGAACTTTCACAGACTTAATCACCTTGGTCCTCAGCTTACACACATCACGATCAAGAATTGCAATTGTTTCCTCCTCATATTGGAGGTCTTTGTCCAACACAATTGAGTCTCATTTGATGATGTAATCCCCGTCACCATGATATCTCTTCAACATGTACACATGAAATACCGGATGAACTCCCGATATGTTAGGAGTTAAAGCCAATTTATATGCGACTATCCTTACACATTCGAGAACCTCAAAGGGACCAATGTATCACGGACTTAGCTTGCCCTTCTTACTAAATGTCATTACCCCTTTCATGGGTGATACCTTAAGAAGAACATTCTCACTAGTCTGAAATGTCATGTGTCTTACCTTATGATCTGCATACTTCTTCTGTCTACTCTGGGCTGCTAGAGGCTTAGATTGAATAATCCACACCTTATCTTAAGCATCCTTCACTAAATCAACCCCCAAAGGTTTCACATCTCTAGCTTCGAACCATCTTATGTGTAATATCACGTAACTTAAAATACATTTGCGACTCGTAAACACCTAGGCATAAATGTGATATCGGGGGAGGTATATCATTGAAAATGGTTAAGCATACCGTGTAACCCTTATATATAGTCATTTGAAGGGTTAAACAAAAGTTTTAGGCCAAAGAGATCATTAAAGAAAAGATTCAAGTTTAAAGGTTCATTATGGAGGAATACTACTAATGATCTCATTTCTCATCTAACTTTGAACGAGCATATCTCCTAATATATAATGAGTTATAGGGCCTACAACCTATTCAATTAAATGTATGTGAGTCTAGTTTCCAGCAAAACAAACCGCTCGTTAAAATGATATCAGAGTAAAAAGTTATGTTCATTTTACGACAGATGCGCGCACTGGCCAATCACTGCTGGACATGTGGCACTTTAGAGAAAGTCGGCTGAACTTGTTGTTTTTATATTAGAAGTTTGGGATATACTTTCTCTTATACTCAAGAACGTTTAAGGACTGGTTTCAAGTTATTTCTTCAAGTTTTTCTCATCTTCAATCCTCCAAAGCTTAAGGTAAGTTGGTTTCTTCAAGAATCGAGTGTCTTCCTCTCCATAGACCTATAGATATACTTAGCTAAATGTTTTCTTGAAGGAAAAAGTATTGTTCTTGGAGAATAGAAAAGGGCAGGGGCTGCTTATCTTGGATATATAGGTATGACTCCTCTTCTATCTTCATAAATAGTATTCCAATGATGCCTTAAGTATAATTTATGGGTAGGACCCATGGGACGGTGATAGGAAGCCGTGAGTCCATGTTTTACCCATTGTAGTTGATGTTTTCGTGAGGAGGGAGTTTGTAGAAGGTTGTGTTGGCTGTTGTTTTGACCAAATGAGGGGTCAATGGTATTGTATTGGGGAAGTAATTTGGTTACATTAAAACAGAAGGCTAGGTATAGAGAATGCAACTCTTACAGTTCTTGAAAGTTTGTCGCTCACCAAGTGTTTGATGAAATGCCTAAATCGCTAAGAATATGTTGTAGCTGGTTATATGCACTCCTATTACTTTAATTTATGGCATTAGTTCTCTACCAACTTAAACTATGAGCTTATAAAGGAATTTGACATCGTTAACAAGGAACCTGTGGGATGATGATCGGAGGCCATGAGTTTTACTTTTATGTTAAGTGTGGATGATTAGGGGGGCTAGTTCTTTATGGTTAAATGATTGAGGAGTAATATTGAACATGTAAATAAGTTATAAGCCTACTTGGAAAGTAGAGAAAGAGAAAGGTGTGGTGATACACCATTCATCTATGGTAATTGTTGAGATTGTCGCTCGCGAACTATTATTGTGTTTTTGGCATTGTTGTGACTCTTGATTAGTTTCTTATACTATCCTTTTATGATTTTATGTTATAGATAAAGTTGTCAGCAAAGGATTTTGACGACGTAAGATAGTAAGTCCCAAAGTAAGGTATGTAAAGCTAAAACCTCTTTTGTCCTTAAGGCACGACCTAAACTCGCATGTTCTTCTGATAAATGTCACTACAGATTCTATGATACCTGAAAGAAAGTTATCCTATTTTATAAACCCTCTCATGTTGAGTCCTAAACCTATAGAGTTACAGTACTCCTCAAGGAAGCAATATGTTTCACACAACTATATTTTTGAAACTCTTAGAAGTTAGCGGTGTACATTTGCATAAATTTAAAGAAAGCAGCCAGCCACAGACTTTTCGTAAGTGTATAGGTCACAAGATGTATGATTCTCAAGATAAAGATAATAATCATGAATTGTATCATGAGCTATGTCATTAATGAATTAATTATCATAAATAATTGCAAGCAGTTGATGTTATAGACTACTCTGCAGCGTGGGGTGGGTATTTTTAGGTCTACTACGTGCGACGCTACTCTATGCACATAATTCAGATATAGTCAGCTCGAATTTCCCGTCGTGGATTCACCTGACTGATAAAGGCCTGCGGGCAGACCATACAGGAGCCCTAGCGGGCGTACCTTGATAGACCTCATTACCAGACTATGAGATTTCACGCGTGGTCATGACAGTGGACTATAGATGCCATACAGGGTTCACTAATCACCGTCAGCAAGCCATCATGTGATTCCCTGACAGTTAGCTTTCTAAAGAGCAAAAAAGCGATATAATGAAGTAAAGATATCACTTAGGTAAATTATAGAGATTCTATATATAAATGACTAAGCCATGAAATGTTAAATGAAGACCCTTGAGGTTGGTCACAATTCCAGTTTCGGATTATGTCTCCTGCATACACATGCTCAGATTTGCCTATCTTGATAGTTGATGCATTTTAGCATTTTTACATGTCTACTTTTTGTTCTGTCTGATTTACATACCAGTACATGTTTTATATGTACTGCGTCCCTATTATTTTGGTGCTTCATTTGTATTATTATAGGCTCAGGTACTCAGGACAACAAGCATTTTCAGTAGACTAGAGACTTCCAGTTTAGCAGTTGGTAAGCTCCACCTCTATCTGGAGCTATCAGATATTTAGAGCCTATATTTTGCTGCATATGTACATATATCAGAATGGGTATGTCGGGGCCCTGTCCCAACTAGTTATCAGATTCTCAGAGGCATACTTTTTAGAGGCTTCTTAGACTTAGTTTGGTTTCCGTTGTAAAGTAGCTTAATGGGCCCTTTTGTTATCTATATCTTAGTATGTGTCTTCATATAGGTTCTGCTGCTTATAAATCTACAGCTTTGGCATGAGATTAGTAAGATAATTAGCTGGTGCTTGTGTATATCCTTGATGTCTGCCCCTACCTAGTTAGGAGTGTGACACTATGGGTGATCTACATCCCCTCCCATATAATGCCTCAAATAGTGCCATCTCAATGTTGGAGTGATAACTATTGGTATAGGAGAACTCATATAAATGTAAGAACTTATCCCAATGTCCCCCAAAGTCAATTACACATGCCCTCAACATGTCTTCCAACACTTGAATAGTCCTCTCTGACTGCCCGTCTATCAATGGAAAACGGTACTAAAATTGAGTTGTGTGCCCAATTCATCATGTAACTTCCTCCAAAACTTGGATGTAAACTGCGTACCACGGTCTGAGATAATAGCGAGGGGCACCCCATGTAACCTCACTATCTCTTTCACATAAACCTTAGCCAATTGTTCAGCATTATAATCTATTCTTACCGGAATAAAATGGGCTGACAGAGTCAATCTATCAACCACTACCCAAATAGAATCAAACTTCCCCAAAGTCTTGGGAAGACTTACCATGAAATCCATGACTATCCTTTCCCACTTCCATTCTAGAATTGGCATTCTCTGAAGGAAACCTGCAGGCCTTTGATGCTTATAATTTACTTGTTGGCAGTTTTGACACGTAGCCACAAAATCCGCTATATCCTTCTTCATGCCCGGCCACTAATAAATTCACTTTAAATCTCGGTACATCTTGGTCACACACGAATGAATGGAATATCGTGAACGATGGGATTCTGTCAGCAGTTTCTGAATCAAGTCATCAACTCGAGGGACACAAATCCTTCCTTTAAAACTGAACACACCTTCCGCATCAAGAGTGGTCTCTTGTGCCTTACCAATTGCAGTCTTCTTCTTAAGTTCATTCAAATTTTCATCCTCAAATTGTTTGGCCTTGATCTCTTCAATAAATGTGGCCCTAACATCAATGCTAGCTTACACCTCGCTATTTTCTGAGATGCCCAACTGCATGAACTTAGACTCTAAGGTTAGAATCTCCTTAGCCAAAGTTCGCTTAGTTACACTCAAGCAAACTAAACTACCCATACTTACCGCCTTTTGACTCAAAGCGTATGCCACTACATTAGCCTTACCTGGATGGTATTGAATGGTCACATCATAATCCTTGAACATCCACCTTCGTTGTCTCAAATTCAGGTCCTTTTGAGTGAAAACATGCTGCAAGAAACGATGATCAGTAAACACTTCACACTTAACACCATAGAGGTAATGCCGCCAGATCTTAAGAGCGAACACTACCACTGCCAACTCCGAATCATGTATTGAGTAATTCCTCTCATGCACCTTCAATTGACGTGATGCATAAGTTATAACATTCTTATCTTGCATCAACACAGCACCCAAACCAGAATGTGAAGCATCACAATAAATAATAAAATCCTTACCTTCAACCGGTAATGCTAGAATAGGTGCGGTGGTCAAAAGAGTCTTGAGCTTTTGGAAGCTCTCCACAAATTTTTTGGTCCATTCAAATGGTATCTCCTTTTTGGTCAAATATGTCAAGTGAGCGGCAATAGAAGCAAATTTCTTCATAAATCGACGATAATAGCTAGCGAGCCCGATAAAACTCCTAACTTCCGTCATAAAGCTAGGCCGAACCCGATTCTTTACCGCCTCAATCTTTTGGGAATCTACCATTACCCCTTCTTTTGAAACTACATGCCCTAAAAATGCAACCGAAGTCAGCCAAATTCACACTTAGAAAATTTTGCATACAACGTTTGTTTCCCAAGAACACCTAGAGCAATACGAAGATGGTCGGCATGCTCTTCCTCACTTTTCAAATAAACCAAAATATCATCAATAAAAGCTATGACAAATGAATTAGAAATGGTTTGAACACACCGTTCAGTAAACTCATAAAAGTTGCAGGCGCATTAGTCAACCCAAACGACATAACTAGAAACTCGTAGTACCCATGGCGGGTTCTAAACGTCGTCTTGGGCATATCCTCAGGCCTAATCTTTAACTAATGATAGCCAGACCATAGATCAATCTTAGAGAAAACTGATGCACCTTGCAATTGGTCAAAAAGATCATCTTTGCAAGGCAATGGGTACTTGTTTCGAATGGTGACCCTATTCAATTGCCTGTAATCTATACACATTCTCATACTACCATCATTTATCTTAACAATCAAAACTAGAGCAGCCATGGGGAAGCACTAGGACGAATAAATCATTTATCAAGAAGCTTTTGGATTTAAGCCTTAAGCTCTCTTAATTCCGCTGGAGCCATGCGATATGAATGGATGGAAATGGGACGAGTACCAGGTTCTAAATCGATGTAGAAATATATATCCGTATCCGGAGGCATACCAAGCAAGTCATTAGGGAACACTTCTCTAAATTCTGACGCCACGGGAATACACTCAATAGATGGAGACTCAACCTCAACATCCCGAATATGAACCAAATAAGCCAAACAACCCTTCCTTACTAGTTTCCTAGCCCGAATAGAGGATATGATCTTAGCTTGCTTAGGCTTGTACACACCTTCCCACTCTAACTTTTCCCTTCCCGTAATTTCTAGAGTTACAGACTTAGTATTACAATTAAGCACAACATAATAGGAGGACAACCAAGTCATACCTAAGATTATATCAAAGTCATTCATATCCAAAATCACCAAATCAGCCCAAGTCTGAAAACCCATAAATAAAATAAGACAAGAACGATAGACATGGTGACTATGACAGACTTTCCAACTGGGTAGAAACATGGATGGGGTCATCAAGTCTATCACAAATCATAGCAAATACTGAGGCAAAATGCACGGACACATAATAATAAGTAGAACCTGAATCAAATGACAGATTAGTCATCCGAGCACAGACAAGAATAGTACCTGTGATCACTACGTCAGACGCCTCTGCCTCGGTCTTGCCCGAAAAAGCATAACACTGAGCCCTATCATCGTGACAGGCGACTTCCCTGCCTAGTTGCATTGTACCTCTGCCTGCGTTACCATTTACCCTACCTCCGCCGCCCCACTGATTTCCTCCCCGCCCACCTTGTGGACGCCCTCGACCATTATTACCATTTCCCGCTGGTACCACTGCTCTAGACTGCTGCTACGTGGAATCCATCATGCGTGGGTGGGGACAATCTCTCCTTATATTCCCAGGTTCTCCACAATTATAGCAAGTACGATCAAAGGATAATGTGCTGCCTGCCGAAGTTGAAATTCCCTAGCTATCCTGAATCAAATTATGAGGTGGAGTTCCCGAGTAATTACTTGTAGCGGCAGGCATAGCAGACTGAATTAGCCTAGCTGCAAGTGTTGGCCTCCCTGAACCTCTGGAGTAAGATCCCTGAAAGTTGCCTGAATTTTTGGCGACCGTCTCGCCTCACCCCCTCCACTTTCTCCACAAAGTCTGTTATCTCATTGAAGGTTTTCCCTGCAGAGGTCATATGAACAGATAATATTTGCAACTTAGAATTTAGTCCCTTAATAAATAAACGGATCCTCTCTTCCTCAGTAGTCACCAGTTGTGTAGCATATCTAGACAAGGCATGAAACTTAGCCTCATAAGCAGCCACAAACATACTACCTTGTTCCAAAGCCATGAACTCATCCTTCTTGAGATCCCTGAAAGTCTGAGGCACATACTTCTCTAAGAATAGATCATGAAACTAGGTCCAAGTAAGTGGCGGTAAGACTGAAGATCTCCATTCCACATAAGCTCTTCACCACTACTTAGCCTCACCTTGAAGTTGAAAAGTCACAAACTCAACCCCATGCTGATGGACAATTACCAAGTTATGAAGCCTTTCATAGCAATCTAGGATGAACTCATATGCATCCTCACTCTCGGAACCATGGTACACAGGCGGTTTCCACTTCAAGAATTTGGTCAACATCTCATGCTCATTACTAGTCATAACAGGACCCAATAAAGGACGGAAGAAAGAATTATTACCTACATTTTCTCCCACCTTGGGGACAGTGATAATAATAGGGGGATTGGCAGGAGCTTGAGTTGCTTGAATAGAGGGAAGCACTCCAGGACCAACCAATCCTTTCAAGAAAGACATAATTTGTTGCGCTAACACTGGGTCTACGGGAGGAATACCTATAGTCTCAGCTTGTACTTCTTCCTCTTGTCCAACATTTTCCTCATTTTTAACCTCGATATTCTCCTCTACCTCTTCATGATGAGCAGGAGGGGCCTCATTCCTAGGAGAATTTTTAACCGGTGCTCCATCCCTAGTAGGCGCCACCCTTCCTCGGCCTCTACCCCTAGCTCTTCCTTTACCCCTGCCTCGATCGCGAATTCTTGCTGCAGATTCCTCAGCTAGACCGTTAATCGGAGCTACGGGCCTGACACCGTTGAACCTAGTGTTAACCATCTGCGGACAGAAAAGTGATGGAGGTTAGATACCAATTCGAATTGGCATATACCAATTGGAATCAAGTTAAATCATGAAAGGAGACAAGAGAAAACAAAGAGATTTCCTAAAGTCCTATTGCCTCTCGAATAAAAGTACAGACGTCTCTGTACCATTCCGTAAGACTCTAGTAGACTCGTTTTGGTACATCAAGATCAACGAACCTAGGCTTTGATACCAACTTTGTCACGACACAAACCATCGTTATTGGCACCCACACTAACCCTTCGGTGGGAGAACCATTAATACTAATTAACTAACCAAAGGACCAAACAACTAAGGCATTTAAAGATACAAAAGCAGGTTTAAATACTAAGGAAAATATAGGGAGTTCCCATAAACTCCAACAAAAGTCTAACAACCAAAACTAACATTGCGGAAATAATGCCTAGAACCTAAAATTCAATGTACCAAAACTTCTAAAGTTCAACCATAAGTCTAAACAAGAAGGGATGCAACCCCAACTAACATAACTAACTAAAGTGCCAGTCTAAGTTCAAAATGTGGACATAAACAGAAAAGAGAACTCATGGCAGCCCGAAAGAACTGGCTCACCTTTGAATTCAAAATGATTACTGATCTTCTAAGCGAGGTCTGTCAATAGCCGCTTGAAGATGCCCTGTACTCAACAAAGAAAGAGCAAGTGCAATATCAGTACACAGCCACAGTGTATTGGTAGGATCACGCGGCTATCCCACTAAGTGAAACATATATAAGTCAATACAACATAATAATAACATGCATAGACCGAACATATACAATATTCACATCATTTACGAACAATTTCACAATTTCACAATTCTCAAATATACAGTTATGTCAAATCAATGGTACTCTCATGGAACCCACACCCAAACTGTTAGCATACCGGTACGTGATACTCGATCCAATGTTTATGCCGGAACGTGGCAACTGATCCCATAATTATGCCATAACATGGCAACCGATCCAAGTTAGTGTGTCAAAACGCAACACCCGATCCATTCAACAAACCACAATCACAATCACAAGTATATTCCCAAATCATTCAATCAAGTCATGATTCATGGAATTCATCAATCATCTATCCTTATTTACGAGTAGTGTGATCAATAGTGCAACATTCACATATATACACGTATTATAATGAAGCAAGAACAAACATATATCACACAATCATGAAAGCACAACCATCACCTACCTTAAAACAAGCTTGAATCTCTTAAGAAACTTGATTCTTCCCTTTCAGGATTCGTTCCACTTTTTGTTGGTCTACAAACAATTAATATAACACAGGAATCAATAAACAATAACAAATTACCTGAATTACCAACAATTCTATCAACCCTAGATCAAACCCATGATCCCCGTACCCAAATTAGGGCTTTTTCAACCATAATTTCCAGATCAAAACCCTCCCCCATCGATAATTATCCATTAGATTATGTTCAACGGATAAAAAAAAGGATTCGGGAAGTTAAAACCTTACCTTTATCCTCAAGAATGGTGAAAAATGGTCAAGAAAACACATGGGATCGTCTCCTAGCTCTCAAAGTTGAAAAGTGTAGAATAAAATGTTTTTGGGGTTTATTTCCGACATAAGTCGCGTCTGTCCCGCCACAACGGTACTCACCCTGCTACGGCGTCCCCGCCCTAGCGGGAAAATCTCGCCGTAGCAGCTTGCACGGAACCAATGAGAAAATTTAATAATTCCATGACCCCCATTTCACAACACAGCTTCAACCAATGACACTCATAAACTACCTGTTCACGCTAAGGTCAAATTTGGGAGTTCTACTCACCCGAATTCAATTATGTAAAGTCGTACGGGTTCCTTAACGTCTTAGCTATCTACTCATGTGATCAAATTCATAATTAGATCTCACATTTGTTACCAGATTTCCCTAGACCTTACTGACTCCAATTTCGTTCAAATCGTTGTGGTTGAGTAGAAGTTAATATATCTTTATACTTAACCAGAAGTGTCAGTTCGAGTCTTGGGCATGAGTTGCCTTGGTTAGAAAGAGGTTTACCCTCAATTTGGGACTTTTCATTACCTGAATCTAATTGAGTCCCAATTAAAATATTGGACACCAAGTAAAAATATCTTTCTTACTTGTACTTATGAAAATCAGTCATTTTGCAAAAAAAAAAAAAGTGGGTGAACTCAACGATTATGGGATTAGATTCATCAATCCTCTATCTTTTAGTGAATAACTCCTCAATCTCCTTAATGAAAATATTTGTTTTTTTCTCTTTTGTACTCTCTACAGATAAAGTATTGTCTTCATCTTTTTTTTTTTTTATGTTCTATTAATTTAGATTCATTTAATGTTGATAATATTTTTTTAATGAAAATGATTGTTTGCCTGTTAGATTAATTGTGTCTAGTTTTTCTTGTGGTATAAGATGATTTTTATAGCTTCAAATAAAAATGTCATGCTCTTACACAATTAAATGACATGGTACTGAATAAAACTAGTGGTTAGCCTATATATCTGGAGACACGTGAGGATATAGGACTTTCGAATAGCATATAATATCAATTTTTCAAATAAAAATGGCATGCTGGGAAGAAAGTTAGTGTGTGGATAACTCTAAACTATTTTTTTTCTTATGTTCAATACTCATTTGAATCTTATATCATGAATATCTTAAATCAATATTACTTGTCATTATTTTGAGTTCTTTTAAGATGGATTATTTGTTAAGAGAATTTGGATTAGTTAAGATAACTAATTTCAATCGCCAGAAGATTAAAAAAAAAGAAGAGATTCAAGTTATAAAATTTAAGTTTATTACTTTTTTTCTCCTAATACACAGGCAAAAAAAAAAATAGACATGAAAAAACTAGGTTAGCTAATGTTATGAAAGTGGAAAGATGAAATCTTAAACATGCTTCCTACAAATGGAGTACCTTGATTCAATCTCTTCAGACTTATACCTGAAAAATTCAAGGTGATTTAAGTGTGTTGGAAGCTACTAGATAAAGAATGTTTTATTTTAAAAAAAAAGAGAAACGACGGGTTTTTAAGAGTTGCCACTTAATTTTTAAAGGAAAATTAAGAAAACTACATTTTTCAAAAGATTAAAAACAGAAAATCTAATGAAAATATTTAAAGGGGTTCGGGGTTCACATTAACATTTCGGGAAGGATTTGAAAGCCAAAATGCCCGCTAACATGTGGTTAGCCGACAATTAAAGTATTTGACTAATTGATTTTAAAAATAAAATCATACATACTTAACCTAATTAAGAAGTAAACAATTTAAAATTTTAAAAGAACGTAAAGGGGAAAGAGAGACATTGAAAATATTATTGAAGTATAGCATTTCACAATTTTTCTTGAAAAGTCAAGTAAAAAAAGATTTACTTAATTTTAAATAGTTGATTCAAGAAGTTGGGCCAAATTTGACAAGGAGCAAAGGTATTGTTATATTTGGATTTTGAAAAATAACCAAATGGATTGCAAACTTGGCCTATTGAATTTAATTGGAGATGAATTTGGATAAGATTAACTAGTGAGCTTCTTAATTTTAACGAAATAAAAATAATTAAACTAAATATAAACTACTTAGTTCAAAAATATAAGCCAACTTAAACTAAACTAATTTAATAAGATATTTAATTAAAAATAAAATCTTTTTGAGTTTCGAATATTTGTAAAATAGTTTAATTAGACATGATTGTAAAAATATACATATTTGCTGATTAAAATTATCAAGGTTATTAAAAAAATGGCAAAATTACTTTTAAAAATAACCTGAAGAAACCTTGAATTTTATGAAGTCTATTATTTTAAAATCGTTGAAAATTAAAGAAACTCGAAAGTTAATTCCAATCATGGAGGGTCAAAATTGGGTGTCAAAAAGTACACCTCGTTTGACTGGGATGGATGAAAGAGATCCGAGTCAAATGAAATTGACGAATCCAATTTTGTCCTTCTACTAATTCATTTCTTTGGGGATGGTAAATGGTAAGGTTTTTTTTGAGGAATCATGGCAGAACCTTGGTATTGGGTTTCCTACATATCTCATGTTACATGAGAACTTAGGCCACTTGTAGTTCAAAAGACGCTTGATTTTAAGCACGATTTTGAAAGAATTGCAAAAGTTATTCCGGTGTCAAAGTATGAAGAAACTGAAAACTCGCGAATAGAGAGATAAGAGGTTCATTGCAGTACAATTGAGTTTTCAACATTGAACCTACCTACATATCCCTAAACTTGGGAATCATAATGCTTGTAGTTCGACTCAATAAGTTGAAAAGGAAATCTCTTATTCGGAAATAACCTTAAGCTTAAGGATGAGTGACAAAAGAGTTGAGCATGGAAAAGAGGCTTGCAAATATCTCAACTGTGAATGCGGAGCCCTTCACACCCATAGAGAAGAACTTACATAGACATAACTTCCAAAGCTCTAGGTGTATTGTCACTCAAATTTGAAAATTTTCCTCCAGTGAGAGTTGAAATTTTCACTGAAGGCGAAACTGAAACTATTAAACCCAAGAAAATACCCACATGCTATAGGATAGGAATGTGGTTTGATTTTGGTGGAAGTCGCTCCTTAACTCGCATCCTAAGAGTTTGATATTCCTCTTTTGACTATGTCCCAGTTCGTTGCTAAGAAAAATTCCACGTTGTGCTGTGTCCTATTTTGACATAGTCCACTTCGTGTGTTTCAAAATCTGGAGAAAATTATCAGTAGAAAATGTAATATAAATAAAAATATAATTTGTGCAAACCTGGTTTAACATGTCATACTAAAGGAGATGATGATCCAATTTCAAGTGTATTGCTCTTAAAGGAAGTGGTGATCCAAAATGATGTGTCAATTTGAACGATGTGCTGATTCAATAACATAATATAACGTGTCACTTTTTAGGGAGGTGACATCCCAACGTGTCACTTTTTAGGTATGTGACGTCCCAATATATATAACCTTGTGTTTAAGGGCGGTAACATCCCAACATAATAATAACGCGTCACTTTGAGGGAAGTGACTACCCAATGTAATATAATGTGTCACATTCAGGGAAGTGACAACCCAATATGATCAAAATGTGTCACTTTGAGGACAGTGACGGTTCAATATAATATAACGTGTCACATTCAGGAAGGTGACACTCCAATATTAATTTAACGTGGCACGTTGAAGGAAGTGACGCTCCAATAATAATTTAATGTGTCACATTGAAGGAAGTGACTCTCCAATAATAATTTAACATGTCACGTTGAAGGAAGTGACACTCCAATAATAATTTAACGTGTCGCGTTGAAGGAAGTGACACTCCAATAATAATTTAACATGTCACATTGAAGGAAGTGACACTCCAATAATAATTTAACGTGTCACGTTGAAGGAAGTGACACTCCAATAATAATTTAACGTGTCACATTGAAGGAAGTGACACTTCAATATAATTTAACGTGTCACGTTGAAGGAAGTGACGCTCCAATATAATAATATGTCACGTTGAAGGAAGCGACACTCCAACAATAATTTAATGTGTTACGTTGAAGGAAGTGACGCTCCAATAATATAACTTGTCACGTGGAAGGAAGTGACGCTCCAATAATGATATGTCACGTTGAAGGAAGTGACGCTCCAATATAATACCCTCATGTAGTTTGTGAAGCTAGTAACATCTCTGGTTGTCATTAAAATTTATCGTCCCTGCGCTCATAGAAAATTTGTTAGTTGAGGACAAAGAGATAAACAAGTGTCAAGACATTTTAAACACGTCATGACGATCTGGTAGCCATAGAGAACAGGGGATTCTGGAAGAACGCTTTGAGAAATGATAATGCTGAAACAAAGCACTAATGGCCGATTAAGAATGTTACACAAGGTGCACCCCTATTTTAAGTCTGGAATCTCTTATTAAAGAGAGATTTTCTTGAAAAAGAATATATGAAACTTGAAGTTGAATGAAGATTTTGAGAACTTTGAACTATTTCAAAAAGTTGCCCATGTTTCTAGTCACAGGGTACTTAACAGAAATAATTTGCAAGAAACGAAGAATGACTGATTCAAAAACATGCCCCAATTTCCTCTGAGTTCTGTAGTTTAAAGTAGTTAGAAGACCGAATCCTTATATAGGATTGCCTACGTATCTTGCTGGAACAAGAAATTAGGTCTGACGTAGTTCAGACCTGAAGCTTATCGAAATTTAAAGAGAACGAAAGATTTTCCATAAAGAGGCTTGAGATTTGAAAAAGAAAATGAAGGACAAAGTTCTTCAACATAAAATAGAGGATAAGAGTCAGCTTGGATTGGATCATAAGCAAGCGGGGCTAAGTTTGAAGAGGATCATTTTGGGATTGATGTCCTCTTGGAATCATGGGAAAATCTACGGAAACGGGCACGTCGGTGGATCAGCCAGAACCAGAACCAGGACATGTGCCGCCTGCTATTCAAGTAGCTCCCCGGGGGAACGAAGCTGGTCCATCGAATCAGACGTTTTCAATTTCCCATAGAATCTCCGGAGCTTTCCTAGCCACTATAGTTTTCTTTTTTTATCTTCTTTGTCTGAAAATAGGTTTGATTTGCTTCACCTATGAGAATTTCTACCAATTCTTCTTTTATTCATCGAAATCCAATCAGAATAATCTACTGCCTTTGTTAGAAGGAGTTCTAAAATGCATATACATATCGTATACCACCTAATTACCCTATTTCCTTTATGGGGAAGAAAGAAAATTAAAGAACCCGCAAATATCGGAAAAACGACAATTATTGTTAACCAAGGAAAATAATTCGTAGTAAAGATTGGTGTAGCGAATCTTTCATAATAACATCTTTGAAAAGTAGTGATTTATGTCCCTCTTCTGGTGAACGTCTGGACTGATCCTTCAAAAATTGAAAAGACCTTTTGGAATTTTGACTCAAATTCTAACGACAACTGTAGAGTTCAAATGTAATTAGTAAAAAAAACTTATCAAAGTAAAAGAGATGTTTTCAAATAAAGTTGTTCGGCTTATATTGGTCTGGATAACGTCTTATGGTCTTTGCCATTGTGTCAAGCTATTCCATCTGTAAAATTGAGAATGTGTAAGTCACAATAAAGTGAAAGGAAAAATTTAGAAGATGAGTTAAGAGTAGAAATAATCAGAGATATGAAGAGGCTACTGTGGGTCCAATGATGCCTTGTAACTTTGTAGTTCCTGGATTAAAATAAAAACCTTAGTTTCGAGAGACTGATTCATGTTGGAGTGAAGACTCGGGGAGGCTTTTTCTCAAAATTGAGACGAGGTGCATTGTTTTGAGGATTTTGCATTGGTGGTGGAGAACGAAATATTGCTTGATTGTTGCGAACATAGTATTGTGAACCAGGATAGCCTGGAGGTGGTTGAGGGTTATATGAAGTAGCTCCTCGAGTCGTTAACATCATAACTTCTTTCTCTTTTTTCTTTCCAAAGGAACCAGTTTGATAGGCCCTATTAGTAAATTGAGATGAAGTGTAACTTGTTATTCTTCCAGTCTTGAGACCGTCTTCAATCATTTCTCCAGCTTTTATAACATCAGCAAATGTCTTTCCACCCATTGTCACCATTCGCTCATAGTATTCTGAGTCTTGAGCTTGAATGAAGTAGGTGATCATTTATGATTCCTCCATAGGTGGGTGCACCCTAGCAGCTTCTTCCCTTCAACAAATGGCATATTCTCAAAAGTATTCAGTCGACTTTGGTTTTAGCTTGGTAATAGAGATCCTATCAGAAGCGATTTCAACATGCAACTTGTAGTGATCCACAAAAGCATTCTTTAGATCATCCCAAGTATGCCATTTAGTCACATCTTGCTTTGAATACCACTCCAAGGCTTTTCCAGTCAAACTTTGAGTGAATAGCTTGATTCTTATCCCTTCGTTGTTTCCAATGCCAATCAACTTTTCACATTAAATTTTCAAGTGAAAGAAAGGATTTCCTGATCTACTGAACTTTTCAAACATCGGAATATTGTAACCGGGTGGAAGCTCAACCTCAGGGAATGTGCACAACTCTTCATATCTCACACTTAGGCTACTATTGAACCCATGAAGACCTCTCATAGAATCCTCTAAGCTTTTCATCTTCCTATTCATCATTTCAACATCAATTGATTTTGCATCATTTTCAATTTCAACATAGTGATTAGCCTCTTGGCGGTGAAACTCCTGAGCCTTGGTAACATGTGGAGCAGTGACATAAATGTACACTGGTGGAGCATGATGTGTTACCATTGGAGCTTTTGGAGGAGCAAATGTGTACACAAGAGGAGTATCCTGAGTTGAATGGGTGAGTGAGGCGCTTTGAGTTTACTGAAATGTGGTAAAATGATCTCCTTGATTGAGCTCACTTGAAGTCGGAAACGAATGTGGCATGGGCCCTTTTTGGCGAGCATCAGGTGGTAGGTTCTGAGAAGCAGCTTGGAATTGAGTTACCAGAAATTTCAGTTCACCAATTTGTCGCTCTAGATGAGCAATGACTTCCATGGGTGATTCTGTTGCTACCGAGGCACTAGGATTGGCCGCGACAGATGAAGTGGGGATCATTTCGGACAAAGCAACTGTGTTGATAGTGGAATCTATTTCTGAACAAGTCCTCTTAGTAGTCCAAGTAAGAAATGAAGAGTCTGTAGAAATTTCCTTGACCTTAGACCGTGTAAAATATGGATGTTCTTCCAGTGGGTACTTTGGTGAAGCGAGCAAGTTTGATTACCAACACAAATCAGTCTCTTTTTCTAAAAAAACAACTCAAAAAATAAGAGAGTTAGTCCATTAATCATAATAATCAACCAAAATAACATATAAAACAAATAACATTTGTTTTGCTTCAAACAGATTAGTCCAAAATTTGAAGAACAAAGGACTCTAAAAGGGTGATCAAATGGGAAAACTTCGATCATTTTGTGAACTAAAACTTTAGTGAAAGAAAGGAATTTGAACAAAGCAAACTATGATTTGAATAAGGGTTCAAATGTTGACTTTTAGGAAAGTTCAATTGGAAAGCCTTTTTGAGAATAAAGACGTCTTAAAAAATTGACTCGAAACTGACAAAATATTTAGTAACGTCGACTAGGTAGGTGTGAAAAATAATTTTCATGAACAACGAGGTCAACATGAATTTGAGTGATGACCCGACAATCTTTTTTTAGGATTTAATGAACTCGAAGTGTGAGTGATTTTAACGAATTTTGATAATGTACTCAAAGAGTATTTTGGGAGGGATAAAAAATTGAGCTTATATGCCAAACAAGGTTTCAAAACTTCGTAATAGAATAATGGACCAATCATGTTTAGAGTAAAACATACGTATAGAACACATAAGTCAAGCAAGCACAAACGAAACAAAATTTTGTAGCAATTAACACATAAACAATATAACGCATCCTAACATACATGTGACCTTTTAAGCCAAAGGTAAGCCTAGCGTTTGGAGGATGTCTATATCGTTTGTGAATCATTCCATTGCCCCAAACCTTATGAATAAAACAAATGGGAATATATATATTAGAGGAGAGGGAAATAAATCAGTCCCACGCAGGGGTACAATGGTAAACTAAACTAAGCTCTCATATAAAATCTTCATTTTCGAACTTCTTGATGCTTTTGAATTTCTTCCAAATGAGGAGAATCTTCCTTTGACTTAAACAAAGAAACTACATATAAAATAAAAACCCAACCCCAAGGGACAATGGTACGCACAAATCGACATACATATCCTTCAAATTTAACAAATAGTTGAATGATCGTCTTATATTGATCGGGGATCAATTAGACACAAGGTGGTCTCTAATGGGCCCAACACGCCTTGGGTGCTGGGTCGTCTTAGTTCAATGCGTTGAAAGGGATTTGGTTTCGCTCTACGCTAGTTGACTAAGAGTTGGTTTAAAGACAAGACCTGATTACCTAAGTTGGACAAACTACGGGGTGAAGTTAATAAACGACGTTGGATGACCACAAGCCAGCTATTCATTTATCACTTCAAAAGAATTCAAGGGTGCTTTCTGAAGGACAGTCGTGGAAAGCCACGTAGCCGCCTTTTTTTGTAATGCAAACTATTTGCCGTTTGGCGGAATCGATGCCATGATATGCGCCAATTTATAATTTACATGAATTGAAACAAGTAAGCAATTAAACAAATAGCCAAATAAGTTAATCTTAAGGTTAGAACCCATTCAATTCCCCAACAGAGTCGCCATTCTATTTTATTTAAAAAAGAGAGAAATGACGGGTTTTTAAGAGTCGCACTTAATTTTTAAAGGAAAATTAAGAAAACTATATTTTTCAAAAGATTAAAAATAGAAAATCTAATGAAAATATTTAAAGGGGTTCGGGGTTCACATTAACATTTTGGGAAGGGTTTGAAAGCACCTAAAATGCCCGCTAACATGCAGTTATCAGACAATTAAAGTATTTGGCTAATTGGTTTTAAAAATAAAAGCATACATACTTAACCTAATTAGGTAGTAAACAATTTAAAATTTTAAAAGAACCTAAAGGGGAAAGAGAAACATTGAAAATATTATTGAAGTATAACATTTTGCAAATTTTCTTGAAAAGTCAAGTAAAAGCATATTTACTTAATTTTAAATAGTTGATTCAAGATGGTTATCTTTTGGGGCATTGATTAGGAAGAACCTTAAAATTAAATATGCACATAAAAACACATTATAGCAGATAAATAGATAAAGGGGAAAAGATTTGGGCCCAAATCTGGATCTATTCGCCTGGGCCAACACTTGTGCCTATTTTCTATTTTTGGGCCTTGGGCCCATTTTCACACCTGTCCTAAAGTAACTAAAGTGAGATGATTTCTCCATTTGGGCCTTAGGCCCAATTCTTACATTTGGTACTTGTCCTAATAACTAACACATAATAATGATAATGACAAAGGGGCTTAGGCCCAAAGTAACAAAATACAACTTCTGGAATTTTGGTGGCCTTTTGGGCCCATATCTGCTGCATTTATACACAATATACAACTGATGTATATTGTTGTATCACACTGTATATTTTCAGCTCCCAGAACTTGTGCATCGATTTTAATGGCTGGCTGACTCGGAGAGTAAGGATTTGAGCCTTTATGGCTCTCTTGAGATGCAAGTGAAGTAAACTGGAGTCCATGAGGACTCGTGCAGATTTCACATGCACAAATAAATGAAAAGGAAAACATAAGTAAATACTCCAAATAGATCATAATAGAAATGTAATAGTGATATTTCTAAAACTGAATGATAAACCAAAAAAATGATTTACAGAAGATAATCAAAAGTAAAAAGCCAAGACTTCTTTATCAAAAGAAAAATAAACTAACAGCATGCTAATGAACAGAATCAATCAAAATGAATATGCATCAACTAAAAGATTAGCAAGTAAACTGTTAAGAACCATAATACTTCAATTTTCCCAAATTGACTCTTCTAAAAGGCATATAATATAAACAACAAACTTCAACTAAACCCTAAAAATAATAAAACATTTGATTGACCCACTAGATGATTAAACCAAAAAAAGAGAACTACCACTATAGCAGATACACACTTTCTTCCGGCAAAACAAAATGAAACAAATGGAAAACAACGAATATTCTTTAAAAATCAAAGATAACTCCATATCACACTAGAGAGAGAAAGTTGTATTGACAATAAAGGCATAGCAACTTATGGATATCAACTTATGAAGCACGATCAGGATAGACTCGAACAAGTAATATCGGAAGATTAAAACAAGCCAAGATTCAAGATGATTCACATGAATGACTCAAACAGTAGATATATGACAATAAAAAAACCAAGGATTCATTTGAAAATAGCAAATAAAGAGCAAATATCATTAGCTAAGAACTCATGCTATTCACAATCATGCTTATGAAGAAAACAAAATTTGATCTCATCTCATAAACCCAAAACCAAATCTGGAGTGAGCAGAAGATGAAACACGCTGCAATTTTCAAGATATAATAAATCGCAATAGACTATTCCGGGCAACAACAAAAAAAATCTTGCAAAAATAAGAACTAACAGACCCATTTAGTCACTTAAATGCTTTAAAGATATTCAGAGAACAATACTAGCTATACCCAAATGATCCTTCCTGAGATGCGGGGAATGAAGAACAATAACATATTTTAATACAAATAAGTCCTCAAAAGTGGAGCAAGACAAGAGCAATATTTTGATTAAAGAAGAAAAGAAATTGGACACATTTTATCAAGCAAGACAAGTATCATTAGCCAAGATTTACAATAATAAAGAGAAAACAACAACAAACTACCAAATTCATAACCTCTTTTTTTATCACATTTATATATGAATAACCGAAATTAAAATACAGTCACAATGAACATATGAGCTGTCAGTCTTATGAAATAACTAAGTTGAACAAAACTAAACAACCCTGTGAGCAAACAATTAAGAAAACTAACCCCAAAAGAACAAGAGTCTAATCAAGGAACAAACCAGTGAAACATAGATGAAGGGAGGAATTACCTCTTGTTGTGCAGTGACTGGAAACGAGAATGAACAAGGGCGAGCTTCCACAACCATAAAAATAACTCCGAAGAACTTGGATGAATAAAAAAACAGAAGCAGGCGAGAGTAAAGACGGAACAAAATCTCATTTCCGGTCTCTGTGCAGTTTCAATAACTTTTGGTTCAAGTGTATTTCTTCCTCTCAAATGCTTGCTAATAATAATATATTTCCCTCTCCCTAATACTGAAACGGTAAAGAATTTATATAGAAGGGAGCTAGGGTTCGATTTTGGGGGGAAAGGGCTGGAAAATTCGGATGAGAAATGGGCCCAAAATTTGAATTCCAAATGGAATTTTGTCCAGAAAGAGAGAATTTCCCAAATTTGTTCCCCAATTTGACAAATTCGAACGGGCAAGAGGGAAGTGGACGCTCCGGATCGATCCAATGTCCTTCTTGTGCTATGCGGCTCGATCTCAAGCTACAAGGACATAGGACGCAGCTGCTTTTCTGCTGCAGGTACAAATTGGAGAGGGATCTTGAGGAAGAAGACAAGAATCATATTGCTTGTATGCGTCGTGTTCACGCTGTGAATTCGCCATCTTGATGTCGTGTACTGTTCCATTTGGCTTTGTCGTGTAGTTGTTGTTGTCATTTTCCTGGGTTCCTTTGTTGAAGGAAAATTTGGGATGGGTCGGGCAGTTATTTGGAGAATTGAGGTGGGCTGAAGTATGCTGGAAATTGGTGGGCTGCTAAGGAAATATTTGTATTGCTGATGGGTTTCTCATTGGTAACAGAACTTGGGCCAAATTTGACAAGGAGCAAAAGTATTGTTATATTTGAATTTTGAAAAATAACCAAATGGATTGCAAACTTGGCCAATTGAATTTAATTGGAGACGAATTTGGATAAGATTAACTAGTGAACTTCTTATTTTTAACGAAATAAAAATAATTAAACTAAATATAAACTACTTAGTTCAAAAATATAAGCCAACTTAAACTAAACTAATTTAATAAGATATTTAATTAAAAATAAAATCTTTTTGAGATAATTTTTGAATATTTGTAAAATAGTGTAATTAGACATGATTGTAAAAATATACATATTCTCTACTTCAAATTATTAAGTTTATAAAAAAAATGGTAAAATTACTTTTAAGAATAACCAGAAGAAACCTTGAATTTTATAAAGTCAATTATTTTAAAATCGTTTAAAATTAAAGAAACTCGAAAGTTAATTCCTATCATGGAGGGTCAAAATTGTGTGTCAACAATGAATAGGTGAAATGTAATATCGATGGTACATCTAGAGCAAATCTTAACAGAGGATCATGAAAATTTTGAAGGAGCGGTATGAATAACAATATATTTTCTAATAAGGCAAAATATGAGTATTTTACAATGCACCAATACTCAGACAGAAGTTATGACTATACTAAGCCAATGAGATATATATAGAGGAAAACTAATATCGAGATTGACTCCTTATTGTTAAGGAGTTCCATGATTAAAACATGGGAGGTCTCATGGTTGACTATTGAAGTGGTGGAAGAGATATGGATGAAAATGAGTAATACAAATATCAAAATAACTCATATTATAAAGGAAGACAATCATAGGCTAATCATCTCGAGAATACAATACTAGATGAAGGAGAAGAAAATACGTAGTCTTTCTTGGATCTAGGAGTATAGGGAAGGAGACTATTTAATAATGATAAGCTAAATTGCCCTTACTTATGGATCAGATCATGCAAGAGATGAAAACTTCAGTTGAAAAATGGAAGGAGTTCACTACTTATTATGAACAAATCCCTTGATGGAGGAGAACATGATAAACAAAATATTCAAGTAATCTAGTTTCTTTGATTGCAAGTAGACATTCAAGGAAGACAAAAAACAATGACACAATTTTGGATCTTTATTGAATAGTGCATAAACAAATTTGGCCTAATCTTTATAGGATTGGCTTTGTAAAAAAACAACTTAATTAAACTGGTTCCATAGATATGAATCATACCAATGATGCATCCAACTACATAATAAGACAACCATACAAGAACACAAAAACAAAAATGTTGACACCAACAAAACAAACAATACTTAATAACAAGCAAAGAAAATTAAAAAGAAGCTACAAGAACCAATTAAGCATGTGCAATGTATGGTATTTCCACCTTAGGATGCTACTTCTATTCTACACAAATAGATCTTTTCCAGTGCAAAATTAAAATAAATGAAAATATCAATCTCATTGTGGGCCACACAGTTTCAGACAAAAAAATAATAGAAGAGAAAATCTCAGTTATCATGTGACAACTAGGTTCTAGGGTCATTTTAGATTAACTAAATTTTCTGCTCTATTGCTATTATTATTTTACTTTCCACATTTCTTTCGTATTGTTGGGTTTTAAGCTGACTTGTCTTGGTGGGATAGACGACTGCCATCACGTCAACTTTTGGATTGAAATATTTGTGTTCTCTACAAAAAAGTATCCTTATGTATGTTATTTTCGTTTTTCTATCCTATTAATTTAGATTCATTTATTGATGATAATGATAAAAATTTTTTTGAAGGAAATGATTGTTTGTAATTTAGATTAATTTTTTACCAGTTTTCTTTGCGGTATATGATGATGATTTTTATAGATCCAAATAAAATCTTTTGTTCTTATTTTTTAACCTATAAATGCCATAGTATTGAATCAAAATCAGTAGACGTGAATAGAACCAAAATATTCACCACAAAGAAGTAAATTCTATTTATTCTGATGACATCTATTGAAATAAAAAAAAAACATATCTCAATGAAATATTAAACATGATAACTCATTATTATATAAATTATGGTTCTTCAAAATAAAGGAGTTCCAATGGAATTCAGAATAAATTGAATATTGTAATTAATATTTTGTTCGGTCGTTTTTCATTAGACCATATTGACTCTCCGACTAATTCAAATTCCGAGGGACACACTCTAACAATATTTTTTCATATCCAAGGCTCAAACTCGAGACCTCTGGTTAAGGATGGATGAATCATATATATCCCTCCACAACTATTGTTGGTACTAATAATAACTTAATTCACTCTCTCTTGCATATTCTGTATTATGTTGGAATAAGTTGTTGAGTTCTACCAACAATATTGTGTTGGAGAAGAAGTTAATATTACTTCATCCTTAACTAGAAGTGTCAAGTTCGAGTATTGGCTATGAGTTATCTATGTTAGAAAAAGGTTTGCCCTCAATTTGGAACTTTCCATTATCCGAATCTAATTGTGTCCCAATAAGAATATCAGACACGAAGTAAAAAAAACATTTCCTTCTTGTACTTATGAAAATCAGATATTTGCAAAAAAGAATTTGAGGGTAAGCTCAAAGATTATGAGATTAGTCTCATTAAATCTCCATCTTTTTGTGTATAACCCACAATCTTCTTAATGATTTTTTTTTACTTTTTATTTGCTTATTATTATCTACATATAAAGTATTGATTTTATATTTATTTTATTTCTTTTTTTGTGCTATTAATTTAGATTTATTTAATGTTTATTACGGTAATGTTTTTTTTGAAGGAGATGATTGATTGTCAACTAGATACTTTTATGCCTAATTTTCATTGTGGTGTATGATGATGATTTTATAGTTCCGAATAAAAAGTTTGTGTTCTTAAATTATTAAATGACATGGTATTGAATTAAAATCAGAAGGAGTAAATTATAATAGAAATTTACTAGTAACATGAGAATTTTATATATCCTGATGTCATATTTTTATTTTCTTATAAAGTTTCTTTAAACACATATTGAAAGGTAAAAAATAACACATCTCAATGAAATATTAAATGTGACAACTTATTATTATTATAGAAATTATCATTCTTCAACATAAAAGAGTTCCAATGGAATTTGGAATAAATTATAAATTGTACTAAATATTATTTTCACTCGATTTCAATATATTATATTGAATTTCGGGTTAATTTGGATTCTGAGTAACAATCTCTAACAAGATTTTCTTCATATCCAAGGCTCCAATCCGAGACCTCTGATTAAGGATGGATAGATCATATACATCTCACCATAACTCTTGTTGGTACGAATAATGACTTAATTTACTTTCTCTATAATATTTGGCAATCTGTTGGATTTATTTATTTTGTTTTACCAACAAGGATTATGGTTGAGTAGAAGTTAATATTTCTTTATCCTTGACCAAAACTGTCGGGTTTGAGTTTTGGGGAGAAGTTTCCTTGGTTAGAAAGAGGTTTACCCTCAACTTGGGACTTTCCGTTATCCGAATCTAATTGAGTCCCAATAAAAATATCAGACATCAATTAAAAAATCTTTTCTTCTTGAACTTATGAAAATATGTTATTTTGCAAAAATAATTTGAGGGTACACTCAAAGATTGTGGTATTAGATTCATAAATCCTCTTTCTTTTCATGAATAACCACTCAATCTCCTTAATAAAATATTTACTCTTTTTTTTTATTTTTACTCTCTGCAAATAAATTATTGTCTTCATCTATTTATTTTTTTATGTTCTATTAATTTAAATTCATTTAATGTTGATAACAATTTTTTATGAAAATGATTATTTGTCAGTTAGATTAATTTTATGCCTAGTTTTTCTTATGGTATATGATGATGATTTTTATAACTTCAAATAAAAATCTCATGATCTTAAACTGTTTAATGAAATGGTACTGAATCAAACAAGTGTGGAGAAATAGGACTTTCAAATAGAATAAAATATCTATTTTTTCAAATAAAAAGGGTATGTTGGGAAGAAATATAGTATGTGAATAAGTTTAAGCTATTTTTTCTTTCTTTCTTATGTTCGATATTCATTTTAATCTTATATCCTGGATATCTTAAATCAATATTAATTCTCAAATGTTATATAGATGGTACATCTAGAGAAAATCCTCAAGAGGATAAGGGAATTTTGTAGAACGGATATGAATGTCAATCTATTTTCTAATAAGACAAAAGAAAGAGTATTTTACAATACACCAATACTCAAATATAAGTTATGACTATACTAAGGCAATGAGATATATAAACAAGAACTAATATCAACAAGTGATAATTGAGATTGACTCCTTATTGTAAAGGAATTTCATGCTTAAAACTTGGGAGGTCTCATGGACAATAATTGAAGTGGTGAAAGAGATATGGATGAGGATGAGTAACAAAAATATCTAAATAACTCATATTAACAGAAATATCTAAATAACTCATATTAACAGAAATATCTAAATAACTCATATTATAAGGGAAGGCAATCAACATGCTAATCATCTTGAGAATACAAAACTAGATGAAGGAGAAGAAAATACGTAGTGTTTCATGGATCTAGGAGTATAGGGAAGGAGACTAATTAATAATGATAAGTTGAAAGGCCCTTACGTAAGGATCAGATCATGCAAGAGATGAAAAGTTGGGGTGAAAAAGGGGAGGTGTTCACTGCTTATCATGAACAAATCTCCTGATAGGAGGAGAACATGATAAATAAAACTTTTAACTAATCTAGTTTCTTTTATACCAAGTATTCATGGAAGATAAAAAACGACGAAGCAATTTTGGATCTTTATTGAAAAGTACAAAAACAAATTTGGTGTAATCTTTCTAGGATTGGCTTAGTAAAAAATAACTTAATTGAACTGGTTCAATATATATGAATCATATCAATGATGCACCCAACTACATAAAAACACAATCATACAAGAACTCAAGAACAAAAATGCAGTCACCAACACAACAAACAATACATAATAATAAGCAAAGGGAAATAACAAGAAGCTACAAGAACCAAATAAGCATGGCAACATGCAGAGTAAATTCATGCCCTACTTTTAATTTTACACTGCAAGGGTTGATTGATGTGCAATGTAGGTTATTTACACCTTAGAATGCTACTTCTATTGTACACAAATAGATCTTTTCCAGAGCAAAATGAAAAGAAATGAAAATATCAATCTCATTATGGGGCACACAGTCTCAGACCAAAAAAAAAAAAAGAAGGGAGAATCTCACTTATCATGTGACACTCAGGTTTTGGGGTTATTTTAGAATGACTAAATTTTCCGCTCTACTGCTATTATTATTTTACTTTCCACATTTGTTTCGTAGTGTTGGGTTTTACGCTGATTTGTCGTGGTGGGATAGACAAGTGTCATCACGTCTACTTTTTGATTGTAATAATTGTGTTCTCTACATAAAAGGTATCCTTATGGAAGTTATTTTTTTTTCTATCCTATTAATTTAGATTTATTTATTGTTGATAATGATAAATATATTTTTGAAGGAAATGATTGTTTGTAATTTAGATTAAATTTTTACTATCTTTCTTTGCGGTATGTGATGATGATTTTTATAGATCCAAATAAAATATTGTTTTCATATTCTTAACCTATAAATTTCATGGTTTTGAATCAAAATCAGGAGTAAATAGTACTAGAAAAAATTCACTACTAAGAAGTAAATTCTATTTATTCTGCTGATATATTTATATTTTCTTTTCAACACATATTGAAAGTTAAAAAATAACATATCTCAATGAAATATTAAACATGATTACTCATTGTTATAGAAATTGATGTTCTTCATAATAAATGAGTTCCAATGGAATTCAGAATAAATTGAAAATTGTAATTAATATTGTATTCACTCAGTTTTCATTATACCATATTGACTCTCCGATTAATTCAAATTTTGAGGGACACACTAACAATATTTTTTCATATCCAAGGCTCAAACTCGAGACCTCTGGTTAAGGATGGATGTTTCATATACATCCCTCCATAACTATTGTTGGTTTCACTCTCTCTTGCATATTCTGCAATATGTTGGATTAAGTTATTGAGTTCTACCAACAATATTGTGTTGGAGAAGAAGTTAATATTACTTCATCCTTAACTAGAAGTGTCAAGTTTGAGTCTTGGGCATGAGTTATCTTTGTTAGAAAGAGTTTTACCCTCAATTTGAACTTTCCATTATCTGAAACTAATGGTGTCCCAATAAGCATATCAAACACCAAGTAATAAACCTTTTCTTATTGTAATTATGAAAAATAGATATTTGCAAAAAATAAAATAAAATTGAGGTTGAGCTCAAAGATTAAGAGATTGGACTCATCAAATCTCCATCTTTTAGTGAATAACTCCACAATCTTTTCATGAAAACTTTTACATTTTTTTATTGTTCTCTACATATAAAGTATTGATTTTATATTTATTTTATGTGATATTAATTTAGATTTATTTAATGTTTTAAGATAACTTTTTTCTGAAGGAGATGATTGTTTGTCAATTAGATTAATTTTATGCCTAAATTTCATTGTGGTGTATGATGATGATTTTATAGCTCCAAATAAAATCTTTGTGTTCTTAAATTATGAAATGGCATGGTATTGAATCAAAATCAGGAGGAGTAAATTAGAAAAGAAATTTACTAGTATGATGAGAATTCTATGTATTTTGATGCCATATTTATATTTTCTTATAAAGGTTCTTTTGAACACATATTGAAAGGTAATAAATAACACATTTCAATGATATATTAAATGTGAAAATTATTTATTATCATGAAAAATTATCATTCTTCAAGATAAAAGAGTTCTAGTAGAATTTGGAATAAACTGTAATTAATAATATTCTCACTCGGTTTCAATATATGATATTGAATCCCTGGTTAATTTGGATTCTGAGGGACAATCTCTAACAAGATTTTCTTCATATCCAGGGCTCAAATCCGAGGCATCTGATTAAAGATGGATGGATGTACCCATCACAACTTTTGTTGGTACTTATAATGACTTAATTTACTTTCTCTATAATATTTGGCAATTTGTCAGATCTATTTGTTTTATTCTACCAAAAAAGATTGTGGTTGAGTAGAAGTTAGTATTTCTTTATCCTTAACCAGAAGTGTCATGTTCGAGTCTTGGGCATAAACTACCTTGGTTAGGAAAATGTTTACCCTCAACTTGGGACTTTTTGTTAGCCGAATCTAATTAAGTCTCAATAAGAATATCGGACAAATATTAAACAAAATCTTTTCCTCTTGTACTTATGAAAATCAGTTATTTTGGAATTCTTAAAAAGAATTCGAGAATAAACTCAAAATATGTGGGATTAGATTCATCCTCTATCTTTTAATGAATAACCACTCAATCTTCTTAATAAAACATTTTCTTCTTCTTTTTTTGTACTCTCTACAAATAAAGTATTTTCTTCATTTTTTTTATGTTCTATTAATTTAGATTGATTTAATGATGATAAATTTTTTTTTGATGAAAATGATTATTTGTCAGTTAGATTAATTTTTTGCTTAGTTTTCCTTATGGTATATGATGATGATTTTTATAGTTTCAAACAAAATCTCGTGTTCTTAAACTATTAAATGATATGGTACAAAATTAAACAGGTGTGGAGATATAGAACTTTCGAATAGAATAAAATATCCATTTTTCAAATAAAAAGGGCATGTTGAAAAGAAAGATAGTGTGTGAATAAGTCTAAGATATTTTTTTCTTTCTTTCTTATGTTCGATATTCATTTGAATCTTATGTCATAGATATCTTAAATCAGTATTACTTGTCAAATGCATTATAGATTGTACATCTAAAGAAAATCCTCACAAAGGATCATGATAATTTTTTAGGAGGGATATGAATGGCAATCTATTTTCTAATAAGGCAAAACAATGAGTATTTTACAATACACCAATACTCAAATAGAAGTTATGACTATACTAAGGCAATGAGTTATATAGAGGATAAATTGAGATTGACTAGTTATTGTTAAGGTATTTGATGCTTAAAACTTGTGAAGTCTCACGGACAATAATTGAAGTGGTAAAAGAGATATGGATGAGGTTGAGTAACTAAAATATTTGAATAACTCATATTATAAAGGAAGGCAACCGACATGCTAATCATCTCGAGAATACAACACTAGATGAAGGAGAAGCAAATATGTAGTATTTCTTGGATCTAGGAGTGTAGGGAAGGATACTAATTAATAATGATTAGCTAAATTACCCTTACACAAGGATCAGACCATGCAAGATATGAAAAGTTTGGGTAAAGAATTGAAGGAGTTCACTAATTATCATGAGCAAATTCCCTCATGGGAGGAGAATATGATAAACAAAACTTTTAACTAGTCTAGTTTCATTGATTGCAAGTATTCATGGAAGACCAAAAACAACGACACACTTTTGGATCTTTATTGAATAGTACATAAACAAATTTGGCGTAATCTTTCTAGGGTTGGCTTAGTCAAAAACATCTTAATTGAACTGGTTCAATAGATTTGAATCATACCAATGATGCACCCAACTACATAAAAACACAACCATACAAGAACCCAAGAACAAAAAAGAAAACACTAACACAAAAACAGTACATAATAAAAAGCAAAGAGAAATAAGAAGAAGCTGCAAGAATAAAATAAGCATGGCAACATGAAGATTAAATCCAAGCCCTAATTTCAATTTTACACTGCTAGGATTAATTGATTTGCAATGTATGGTATTTACACTTAAGGATGCTATTTCTATTGTACACAGATAGATCTTTTCCAGTGCAAAATTAAATGAAATGAAAATATCATTCTCATTATGGGCCACATTGTTTTAGACAAAATAAAAAAAAGAAGAGAAAATCCACTTACCATGCATCATGTAGAGAACAACATCATAGATGAATCCTAGTTAAAGGCGCGGGAAAATATGAATAGAGGAATTAACGGCTAGACAACATCAAGAAACACAAGAAGAAGGATAGATGAGCTTCAGAATAAAAAATCTCAAACGGAACCACTAGACAAAACTTTTCAGATCCCAAATAATCTCATAGATCAAACACTAAAGCATTTTAAAGAAGAACTTGAAAATGAGAGAGTTGCCAGTTCAAAATTTTGTCGAGTTTCAAAATGGAATTTTATTGATTCCATCCATCTCAAAATGTGGAATTGGTCTATGGGAGTTGTCTGTTTCAAATTTGGAGTCTTTTTGAGGATTTGAGGTGTTAAGTTGGAAAATTATGAAATTTTAGCATTTGGGTTGACTTTGGTCAACATTTGGAGTTTGGAAGCTCAGATGAGAACTCTGAGAGTTTTGTTGGACTTGGGGAATGATTTCAGGCCTAGGTGAGGTCATGGTTGAACTTTTAAAGGTTTTGAGCTTAATTTAGCCTTTCTAAGTGTTATGTTCCTTTCTTGTGACTTTCACAAATGTTAGATCAAAAAGACCTTAGATTCATATTTTGATGGTTCCATTGAGTCCATAACGTCGAGTATAGTCAAATTTTGTATTTGGTTTGTGTGTATGAGGTCCCGAATGAATTCTCAGGTTCCATTTGATGATTTGAGAGTTGATTGTGTTTTCTGGTACATGATAACCTTGCGATCAAAGAGGATCTTCACTTTCACGAGGGTCGTGTTAGTGAAGATCAGTTCACTTTCGGGAAGGGTTAAGTGTTCAGACCTTCGTGAAAGCGGGGGCCTTATCACAATTGTGACCTTTGCATTAGCGAAGGTGAGTCGTGAAAGTGAAGGTCGAGTATTTTTAGGGGTTCACTTAAGTGAACTTGGGTTTGCTTAAGCGACATTAGAGAGGGTTTTGGCCTGCAATTTTGGGGGTTTACCTAGTTTTCCCTATTTTGAAATTTGGAAAACCTTTGGAGGCGATTTCAAAGAGATTTCTTGTGCCAAATTATTTGGGTAAACCTTTGTGATCCTAAAACTTTAATTCCCTTTTTATCATTTATGGATTTTAACATCAAAACTTGGGATTTTGATTGGCGAATGACAAGGTTTTTCAAGAACTTGAATTCTAATGTAGAATGGTGATTATGAACTAATTTTAATTCCTTTTTTGAAATGATTTTCACCAACGAATTCCAAATGCCTTAATTAACGTTTTCAAGTAAAAACTTTTGGATTCAAACCTCATTTTTTGAATTGGGTTTTTAAGTTGATTTGACCCATTTTTCAAAATTAATTATTTAGCTGGTGTTATTTCCAGAATCTTATTGTGATTACTTTATTGAATTAGATTATGTGACTTTGGATATTGTTTGAAAAGGGAATCTTCATGTCTTGGATTGCCTTTTGATTGAATTGAGACAAGTGATCTTCTAAACCTTGTAAAACTTGTAGAATCTTGTATTTCCCTTCACTATGGTGTTGTGGAATAATAGGAATGAGGTGATTGGTTCAATTATTCCACTTGATTGATCATAATGAATAAAAAGGGGATTAATGAAAAAGGAAACATGTTGACATTTGTGCTTTGTGAATTGCCTTGTTGTGGATCCTAATTTGTTGATGGACGAAATGCTTTGATGGCATCATTGTGAACTTTAAATTGCTTCTATTTATCTTCTCTTCCTTATGGTTTGAAATTACTTATTTGTATTGAATTCTATGCACAATGATGAGACATGTAGTAATTGTGCCGAAGGAAATGATTTTGGATAGTGATATTTATATGGATGTTATTATGGGTGTTATTGATGTTGAGGTCGTTCCCAATAAGTGTTATTGATATCGAGGTCATTTCTGGTGTGTGTTATTGATGCTGAGATCATTACCGAAGAGTGTTATTGAGCTCAAGGTCATTATCGGCTAGTTCATGGACCATGGGTGCTTCTCATTAGTCCTGATTGATATTGTGCATGATAATCTTGATATTTGTATTCAGTATACATGATTATTGTGCTTGATGATCGTGATACTTGTGATTGATCTACTTGATAATTATGAATCACATACTTGATACTTTTTACTTGTTGAATTATGACAGTTGGACTGTAATTGGTAAACCTTGTGAGTTTTGTATTATAAAATTGTTAAGTTGAACTGCTTTCTATACAGGTCGTAGTTGAGGTGGTTTGGTTAGGAGAAAAGGAGTACTCGTATTCTAGCTTGGTTTTTCCTTGCTTAGTAGGTTACTTGCTGAGTACCGTGTTGTTTGATACTCACTCCTTGCTTCTACACTTGTGTAGGTTTTGAGCCTGGACTCATGTGATCTTTCTTCTTCATCTATTTTCAAGGCTTTCTGGGGATACATTGAGAGATAGTTGCTTGTCATCCCGGTGGCCCCTCTTATTCCTTACTTTATGTTTTGTTTTATTCGAGAAACATGGGCATTGAGTCTTAGGGTTATTTTAGAATAACTAAGTTTTTTTCTATATTGCTATTATTATTTTACTTTCTGTATTTCTTTTGTATTGTTTAGTTTAAGGTTGACTTATCTTGGTAGGATAAACAAGTTCCATCACATCTTATTTTGGATTGTGACAAAAGTATCAGATCCCTATGTTCATAGGTTTCACGTGTGTATAATCCAAGTCTAAGTAAGGTCTCAAGGATCGGTACAAAGATGTATGTACTTATCTTTGAGAGGCTAGGAAGACTGTTAGGAAACTTCATTTTATTCACTCTTTCTTATTGTGTATGGTTACCTTTGTTAGTGCTTAGTTGTCACATGTTATTTTTGCAAATATCGAGGACCCAAGTTTCTATTTCCATTGGTACAGTGGAGGTTGTCCCGCAGACGGTTGTTGAGACCTCATCTACTTGTAGAGGTAGGGCATGAGCTAGAGGTCGTGCTCATGGAGTAGCATCGGCTAGAGGGCATGCCTGTTGAGTGGCATTAACTAGAGGCCGAGTTAGAAAGGTCCCACTGAGCCACATGTTGAGGCTGTTAAGGACCAGATTTCTCTTGAGTTTGCAACTCTTTTGTTCAGGATACCTTTTTAAGGATGTTTGGTGTGTTGTAGAACTTCTCTAAGGGTGGTGTGACCAGTACACCACAAGGTTCTCATACGAGAGTTGGGGAGTAGACCCCACATCAGCAGTAGGGTCTAGTTATTTATGATCAGATGGGTCAGCCACTAGTGGTTGCTGCACTAATTGTTTGTACACAGATTGCTCCTGAGGTAATTCTGACAATAGATGATCAATGGTGTTATAAGAGGTTTCAGAATATGAAATCACCCAAGGGTGGTAAGAGTGGGGATGCTCATGAGTTCTTAATTTTGTGCAATCAGATGCTAGAGGCAGTGGATATAGTTGATACAGGCGGCGTTTTTTTTATTTCACTTTAGCTCTATGGACCTACCATGGAGTAGTGGAGGACTTATATGCTGTCTAAACCAATTGGATCTCCTCTGATAGAGTGGGATGTGTTATCTAGTGCTTTTTCAAGACCATTTCATTCCTTTGGAGAGTGAGGGAGGAGAGCCCTTTGAGATTTGAGGACTTGAGAAAGGGTAACTTGTTTGTTATAGAGTATGAGGCCCCTTTTTGTGAGCTATCCAAGGATGATATGACTATTGTTCTGGATGAGGCAGAGAGAGTCCACAGGTTCGTGAGAGGATTAAATTTCACCATCATATCTTATGTGTTCAGAGCAGCCAGAAAGGGCTCTTCCTTCTAGTCCATCGTGAGTACCTACGTGGAGGCAGAGTTGATGGTTAGAGAGAAGTTTAGGGACCCCAAGAGTGGGAAAATGTCCCAAGGTTCCTATGGTTCTGGACGAGGTGGCCATGGTAGCTCATCTGGTCCTCTACAATAGTTATCCACATTGAGGTCTTATTTTGGATATGGAGATCCATGTCATATGATTCGATAATGTCATTACAAATTCATTCAGGACCCCATCATACTTATTTAGCTACCCAGCTAGAGATTCAGAGGTCAATTCGGTAGAGGCAGTAGGGATACTAGTAGGGGTGCTACAGCTAACCAGGGTGGAGGTCGGTGCACTACTCAAATTGGAGGTGGTTGAGAGGGACAAGTGTTATATTTTTCCAGGAAGGTTAGATTTCTAACGCTGTGATTACAAGTATTATCCTAGTTTTCCATCGACCTTTGTCTGTATTGTTAGATACGAGGTCTACTTTCTTGTATATGTCTACATACTTTGTGTTTCTATTTTATACGATGTCTGATAACATACTTATTCCTATTTGTATTTCTACACAGGTGGGCGAGTCCTTAGTGGTGGATCGAGTGTGTCGATCCATTTTTATTTCTTTGGTTGGGTATGATACTTGAGTAGACTTCATCATTCTGGGAATGGTAGACTTTGATATTATTTTTGGTATGGATCAGCTCTCTTCGCATCAGGTCATTGTTGATTGTTATGCTAAGACTGTGACCTTAGTGATGCTAAGTGTTAGTGGTTCTTAACCTAGCAAAGTTATCTCCTTCATTCGAGCTTAGATATTAGTTGATAGATGGTGTTTGTTTTATTAGGCCTCTATTCGGAATACTATCATGGAGCTACCTCCTATGGATTATGTTCCTGTGGTTTGAGAATTTTTAGATATATTTCCTTTTGATATTCTAGATGTTCCTCTGGGTAGGGACATTGATTTTTCTATTGACTTAGAGCTAGGCACCAAGCACATCTCTATCTCTTCTTATCGTATGTCACCACCAGAGTTGAAGGAGCTTGAGGATCGGTTACAGAACTTGTTGAGTAAGAGGTTTATCTGCCCGTGTGTATCTCCATAAGGTACTCTTATCTTGTTTGTGAAGAAGAAATATGGAACCACGAGGATGTGTATTGACTACCAGTAGTTGAATAAAGTGACAGTGAAGAAAAAATACCCTCTTCCTCATATTAATGACTTATTTGACAAACTTTAGGGATCATCTTTGTTTTCTAAGATTGATTTGAGGTCAGGCTATCATCAATTGAAGATTAGGGCATCAATTATCCCTAAGATATCTTTCAGGACTCAATATGGGCACTATGAATTTCTTGTGATGTCTTTTAGTTTGACTTATTCCCCTGTATCGTTCATGGAGTTAATGAATAGGGTGTTCCGACACTATTTGGATTTATGTGATAGTCTTTATTGATGACATCTTGGTGTACTCCAAGACTGAGGAGGACCATGATTGACATTTTTTGAGGATTTTTCTCCATAGATTGAGAGAAGAGAAGTTATATGCCAAGTTCTTGAAGTGCGAGTTTGGCTTTATTTTTATTGCAAATCTAGGACACACGGTCTCCAAGGAGGGTATTCGGGTGAATCCAGGCAAGATTGAGGCAGTTAGAGGTTAGAACAGGCCTACTTCAGTTACTAAGATTCAGATTTTAATGGGACTACCGAGATATTATAAGCGTTTTGTCCAGAGCTTCTTCACTATTACATATCTTTTGACCAGATTAACTCGACACTCGACAAAGTGTGAGATTCTAGTGCTCATGAGTGTTAGGAGAGATTTCAAAAGCTCAAGACCTTATTGAATTCGACTCATTTTTTTACTTTACCCGAGGAGGGTGTGGAGTTTACAATTTATTATGATGATTCTGGAGTCAGGTTAGGGGTGTTCTGATGCAGAAGGGGAAGGTGATCACCTATGCTTCTAGGAAGTTAAAGACCCATGATAAGAAATACTGTACTCATGATTTAAAGTTGACAGTTATGGTACTTCTACTTAAGCTATGGTGGCATTATTTGTATGGGGTGCATTGTTATTTCTTCACTGACGATCAGAGTCTTTAATACATTTTCAGTTAGAGGGATCTGAACTTGAGAAAGCGTAGATGGCTTGAGTTACTAAAGGACTATGATACCACCATATAGTATCATCCGAGGAATTCCAATATGATGGATGATGTTTTGAGTAGGAAAACTTCTAGTATGGAGAGTCTTGCTGCTATTAGTGTTGAGGAGACACCATAAGCTAGAGATGCTCATAGGTTAGCCAACAATCATGTTCGATTGTAGATTTCGGAAGAGAGTGGTGGTTTGATTGCTTTCATAGAGGCCCAATCTTCCTTAGTTTAGCAGATCCATGAACATCAATTCGATGATCAGAAGTTGTGTCTTATTCGAGACAAAGTGTTGAGAGGGGAAGCCAAAGACGTTGTCCTTGATTTTGATGGTGTCTTGAGGATCGGATGAAGGATTTGTCTACCCAAGGTGGGCAAGATAATTATACAAATTCTTTAGGAGGCCCATTGTTCTCTGTATTCAGCTCATTTGGGAGCGACAAAGATGTATCATGATTTGATTCACAATTACTGGTGGTATGGCATGCAGAGGGATATTGCAGATTTTGTATCTATAAGCTTGACTTACCAACATGTCGGAGGTATATATGAGAGGATGCCTATTCTTACGTTGAAATGAGAGTGTATTACTATGGATTTTGTTGTTAGTTTGCCTACCACCATTGGTGATTAAGACTCAATTTGGGTGGTTATAGATAGGCTGATCAAGTCCACCCATTTCATCCATTTTTTGGGTGAAGTATACGACGGAAAAGTTAGCCCATCTTTATATTAGTCAGATTGTCCACTTCATGGAGTCCCTGTTTCCATTGTTTTCGATCGAGGCTTATTGTTCACTTCTCATTTATGGAAGACTTTACCACACGGTTTGGGTACTCAGTTAGATATGAGTACGACTTTTATCCTCTGATTGATGGGCAGTTTGAGTGGACGATTCAGGTGTTGGAAATATGCTTCGAGCATGTGTGATCGACTTTGGCACTAGATGTGATCAGAATTTGCCCTTAGTAGAGTTTGCCTACGACAATATTTATCACTCAAGCATTCAAATGGCCCCATTTGAGGCATTGAATGACAGTCGGTGTATATCTTTGACCAATTGGTTTGATTCAGCTTAGATGGAATCTTAAGATATATACTTGCTGAGAGATGCTATGTAGCAGGTTCATATGATTCAGAGTAGACTGTTGATAGCCTAGAGTCAATAGAAAAGGTATGCAGACCAGAGAATTTGAGCCCTAGTATTTATGGAGAGTGATCATATTTGGCTCCCAGTGTTATCCATGAAAGGTGTGATGAGGTTTGGGAAGAAGGGCAGGCTTAGCCCTAGGTTCATTGGCCCTTTTGAGATTTTGAGCTAAGTAGGAGAGATGACCTATAAGTTGGCCTTTCCTCCTAGCTTATCAGTTATGCATCCTATGTTTCATAGCTCCATGCTCCGGAAGTACATGCCAGATGATTCCCGCGTGCTTTCACTTGATTCAATAGTGTTGGGTCCATACTGTCCTTTGCGAAGGAGTCTATAGCCATCTTCGATAGGCAGGTATGAAAGCTTAGGACCAAGGAGATTGCTCTAGTGAAGGGGCAGTGGAAGCACCGTTAAGTTGGTGAGGTGACTTGGGAGACAGAGTCTGACATGTGTGCAAGATATCCTGAACTTTCGAGGCTTCAGGTACTTTCTTTTACTTTATGTTCGAAGACGAACATGGTTTTTAGTGGTGGATAATGTAATGACCCAATCATTCATTTTTGGAAATTTTGTAAAAACTACTGTTTTAACCATCCCTATACTGACCCCGAGCTAGATTTTGAAGTTTTTTTCAAACTTTGAGTAAGAATTTATGAATTATGTATGTTTTGGGTTTTGAAAGGCTAAAGTTGTTAAAAATAGTTTTTGGTGTCTTTCGGAGTTTTGAGTGTCTGAATGGAATTACATCAATTCCATTAGTCTCAAAATTTGGAAATTGGTCAAAGAGAGCTGTCAAATTTAGATTCAGAGTCCTTTTGAGGATTTGAGGTCCTAAGTTGAAAAAATGTAAAATTTTAGCCTTTGGGTTGACTTTGGTCAAGTTTGGATGCTCGGATTAGAATTTCAAGAGTTCCATTGTATTCACGGGATGATTTTAGGCCTAGGTGAGGTCTTGTTTAAATTTTTTTAGGTGAGCTTGATTTATCCTTTTTGGGTGTTATGTTCCTTTCTTGTGACTTTCACAAATGTCGAGTCAAGGAGACCTCATATTTGTGTTGATGGTTCCATTGAATTCAAAATGTCAAGTATAATCAAAATGCATATTTGGTTTGTATTTATGGGGTTCTGAATGAATCCTAAGGGTCTATTTGATGATTTGAAAGTTGGTTGTGTTTTCTGGTGTCTATTGACCTCACGATCGCAAAGGATCTTCGCTTTCGCAAGGGTTGCATTAGCAAAGACCGGTTTGATTTTGTGAAGGATCAAGTGGTCAGATCTTCATGAAAGTGAAGGTTTGTTGAAGATCACGAGCTTCGCGTTAGTGAAGGTCAGCTCACAAAGTGAAGGCTGAGTATTTTTCGGGGTTTGCTTAAGTGACATCACAGAGGGTTTTGGCCTGAAATTTTGGGGTTTTACCCCATTTTTTCCCATTTTAAGTCTTGGAAAATCCTTAGAGGGATTTTCAATGAGATTTCTTGTGCTAAATCATTTGGATAAACCTTTTTGACCGTAAAACTTCAAGTCTCTTTTTATCATTAATGGATTTTAACATCAAAACTTAGGATTTTGATTGACAAATTGCAAGGTTTTTCAAGAACATGAGTTCTAAAGTAAAATGGTGATTATGAATTGATTTTAATTCCTTTATCAAAATAGTTTTCTTCAAGGAGTTCCAAATGCCTTGGGATGATAGAAGTACTCGTTTTCTAGCTTAGTTTTGCCTTGTTTAGTAGGTTTCTTGCTGAGTACATGTTGTTTGATACTCACTCTTTGCTTCTACGCTTATGTAGGTTTTGAGCCTAGATCCATGTGATCTTTCTTATTCATCTATTTTCTAAGCTTTCTGAGGATACATTAAGAGGTAGCTACTTCTCATCCAGAGGACCCTTTTATTCCTTACTTTATGTTTTGTTCTATTCGAGAAACGAATGCATAGAGACTTGTATTATCTTTCAAATTCTGCATTATTATACTAGTGGCTTGTACACGTGACAACTAAGTTTTCCTCTCTATTGCTATTATTATTTTACTTTTTGTATTTCTTCCGTATTGTTGGGTTTGAGGCTGACTTGCTATTAATTTAAATTCATTTATTGATGACAATGATAAAAAGGAAGGAAATGATTTTATGTAATTTAGATTGATTTTTTTACTAGCTTTATTTATGGTATATGATGATAATTTTTATAGCTCCAAATAAAATTTTGTGTTCTTAACTTATAAATGTCATGTCAAGAGGAAATAATAACAAAAAAATTCACTACTAAGAAGTAAATTCTATTTATTCTGATGGCATTTATATTTTCTTTTCAACACATATTGAAAGTTCAACAATATGATATCTCAGTGAAATATTAAACATGATAACTCATTATTATAGAAATTATCATTCTTCATAATAAATGAGTTCCAATGGAATTCAGAATAAATTAAAAATTGTAATTAATATTCTGTTCACTCTGTTTTCGTTATATCATATTGAATCTCTAACTAATTCGGATTCCGAGGGACACTCTCTAACAATTTTTTTTCATATCCAAGGCTCAAACTCGAGACCTCTGGTTAAGGATGGATGGATCATATACATCCCACCACAACTATTGGTGGTACTAATAATGACTTAATTCACTCTCTCTTGCATATTCTGCAATATGTTGGATTAAGTTGTTGAGTTCTACCAACAATATTGTGTTGGAGTAAAAGTTAATATTCCTTCATACTTAACTAGTGGTGTCAAGTTCGAGTCTTGGGCATGAGTTACATTTGTTAGAAAGAGGTTTACCCTAAATTTGGAACTTTACTTTATACAAATCTAATTGAGGCTCAATAAGAATATTGGACACCAAGTAAAAAAAACATTTTCTTCTTGTACTAATGAAAATCAGACATTTGCAAAAAAAAAAATATTCGGGGTGTGCTCAAAGATTATGAGATTAGTCTCATCAAATCTCCATCTTCTAGTGAATAACTCCACAATCTCCTTAATGGAAATATTTACTTTTTATTTGTTGTGTGTTCTATACATATAAAGTATCATTTTTTTTGTGCTATTAGTTTAGATTCATTTAATGTTTATTACGATAATTTTTTTGTGAAGTAGATGATTGTTCGTCAATTAGATTAATCTTATGCCTAGTTTTCATTGTGGTGTAGTATAATGATTTTATAGGTCCAAATAATAATTTTGTGTTCTTAAATTCTTCGATGGCGTGGTATTGAATCAAAATCAAGAGGAGTATATTACAATAGAAATTCACTAGTAAGATGTGAATTCTATATATTCTGATGTCATATTTATATTTTGGTTAAAGTTTCTTTTAAACAATATGGAAAGGTATAAAATAACACATCTAAATGAAATATTAAACATTTCAACTTATTATTAATATTATAGAAATTATGATTCTTCTAGATAAAAGAGTTCCAATATAATTTGGAATAAATTATAAATTATAATTAATATTATTTTCACTCGGTTTCAATATATCATATTGAATCCCCGATTAATTTGACTTTCAAGGGACACTCTCTAACAAGATTTTCTTCATATTCAAGGCTCAAACCCGAGACCTCTGGTTAAGGATAGATGGATCACATACATCCCACCACAACTTTTGTTGGTACTAATAATGACTTAATTTACTTTCTCTTAAATATTTGGCAATATATTGGATTTATTTGTTGTGTTCTACCAACAACGATTTTGGTTGAGTGGAAGTTAGTATTTATTTATCCTTAACCAGAAGTGTCAGGTTCGAGTCTTGGACATGAGTTACCTTGGTGAGAAAGAGGTTTACCCTATATTTGGGACTTTTTGTTATTCAAATCTAATTGGGTCATAGGTGTGGAAATATGTGTTAGAAAATAAAGAGGTTATTGAACATAACATATGGTGGGAACCAAAGGGAGGTACTTTTAGCATTTGGTATGATAATTGGATCAGTCTTGGTCCTTTATATCTCCAAACTTATGAATTCCTGCGGTGTCATTTTCTAGCAGATGTAGATGTTTTCTTGAAAGATATGGTTGGGACTTTAGTATTATGCAAGACATCTAGCCTAATAACCTAGTTGAGCATGTTAGAGTAAATATTAGTTATTGTAGGCAGTCTTGTTAAGTAGATAAACCATGGTGGATTAAGTCTAGTAATGAGAAATTCACTGTCAAATCTACTTGGTACATCCTCAAAAATAGATCTCCCTCTAGTGATGAGTTTAAGAAGCCGTGGGTGACTGAGATTCCTTTTAAAATTTCTTTTTTCGGATGTAGGGTATGAACACAAAGAGTTCCTGTGACTGATATGGTATCTTCTTGGGATCCTAAAGTTTCTAATTTATGTCATTGTTGTAGATCTTATGTGAGGGAAACATTAGAACATTTATTCTTATCAGGAGAAATAACTACTTTTATTTGGAATTACTATGCTAGGGCTGTTGGATTACTAGGTCATTGGGTATAGGCTAAACAAACTATGAATAAATGGTGGGAGTTCCAAGGTAATTGTAGAGTGAATATGGTTTGTCAAGAAATTCCTAATATTATTCTTTGGTTTCTTGGAAGAGAACGAATACAATTTTACGTGGTGGTTCTTATTCTAGTAACGAAGTTATATGGGATATCAATGTTGCCATTCATAAGTTTGTTAGGTTAAAGTTCAACTTCTTAACTTTCCCTAATAATTGGCCTCAGATGATTTGTCAACTGTTAGGGTGGTTGAAATGTAATATTGATGGAGCTTTAGAGGTAATTTAGGTCCAAGTGATGTTGTGTTCTATGTGAGAAATCTTGACAACAATCTAGTGGGAGCTAAATACGTACAAATTGTTGATTCAGCTAACTTAGTGGCTGAGGCTAAGGCAATAAGTGAAGGGCTTCAATACCGTTTTGATAAAGGGTTCTCCAATATTATCCTGGAATCAGATTCACTATCTATGGTTAACATTATTAATGGAACCTAGGAGGTTCCTTGGAGTGTTTCAATGGAAGTCAATGCTATAAATAGGATCACAAGTGTCATTACAGTGAGAGTACAACACTCCTTAATGGAGGAAAATACTCCTGTTGATTTTTTCACTAACCTAGTTTATAGTTCTGCTGATACATATGAATTCAATTCATTTTAAGAAGTTTCAAGTAAAGGGAAGAGAATTATCAATCTTGATAAAGATAGTACTCCAATCATAAGAATTAAGTAGTTGAACTCAACTAATAGTTACAATTAAGAGTTAGAAGGTTCGCTATCTTTTGTACTATTACACTATTGAGTTACAAGCGAGGCTACAAAAGAAGTTTTTGGATCGATATCTAGTTAAGTTTGAAGAAACTTTGATTGGTTGACAATATTTTGCACTCGGTGAGAGCTTTGAGGTGTTCATTTGATACTAAATAAGGACTTAAAAGTATTCTCATTAACATCAGATAAGCCGAACTTAATTTAACTCAATCACAATTTTCTATTGTAACATATGTGAAATAGTAGTCCAATTCAATATATAGACTTTTGATGGTGGTATTAATTCATTTCGAGGGATAAATTATATTTAAGGATTGGTGATGAATGGGAAAAATTATTTCAAGTAAAGTTCGAATACATGATAGCAGTAATAGTGCTGAGTTGAATGCTTTAGCACTAATATTGCTGGCTACTACCCTTTATAGTTTGCGATCTTGTTAGAAAGCAACTGAATTCCCCACAGAAGATGATGGTAATTATCCACCACAAAAAACAGTGAAGTTGTGAGATATTATATCTAAATTCTTGACAAATTGAGTCTGAAATTGGAAAATAACTAAGAGTAGTAGAAACTTATCTAACATTATCTTTTCAAATTTGTCTAGACTTGAGCCCAGATCTAGATCATAGGAGTGGTAACACCAGTGCCTGCCGTTGGCGGGGAGGATACTTTATCAAATGAAATTATTCTTGGTTTAATCTCTTCAAGTAAGGTGATGTGATATCAAATCTAAATCCTTGACGAATTGAGTCTGAAATTGGAAAATAACTCAAGCTGGTAAAGACTTGCCTAATATCATCATTTTAGATTTGTCCAGATTGGGACCCAAATCTAGATCACAGAAGTGGTAACACCAGTGCTAGCCATTGGCTGGGTGGAAACTTCATCAGATGAAATTATCCTTGGTTTAATCTCTTCAAGTGAACTTGTAAGATATCATATCTAAATCCTTGACAAATTGAGTTTGAAATTGTAAAATAACTCAAAGTGGTAGAGACGTACCTTATATCATCATTTCAGATTTGTCCCGAGTTGAGATCCAGATCTAGCTCACAGAAGTGGTAACAATAGTGTCAAGCATTGACGCGAGGAAGCTTCTTCCAACTAAATTATCCTTGGTTTAATCTATTCAAGTGAAGTTGTGAGATATCATATCAAAGTTCTTGACGAATTGAGTCTGAAATTGGAAAACAACTCAACGTGTAGAGACTTACATGATATCATCATTTCAGATTCGTCCCGAGTAGAGATATAGATCTAGCTCACACAAGTGGTAACACTAGTGATAGCCGCCGATAGGGAGGAAACTTCATCCAACGAAATTATCCTTGGTTTAATCTCTTCAAGTGAAGTTGTGGGATATCAGATCTTAATCCTTGATGAATTCAGTCTAAAATTGGAAAATAACTCAAAGTTGTAAAGACTTACCTGATATCATCATTTCAGATTCTTCCAGACTTGAGTCCTGACCTAGTTCACAGAAGTGGTAACACCAGTGCCAGCCGTTGGCCGGAAGGAAACTTCATTCAACGAAATTATCCTTGGTTTAATCTATTCAAGTGAAGTTGTGAGATATCAAATCTAAATCCTCGAAGAATTGAGTCTGAAATTAGAAATAACTCAATGTGGTAGAGACTTACCTGATATCGTTATTTCAGATTTGTCCCAAGTTAAGATCCAGATCTAGCTTATAGAAGTGGAAACAGTAGTTCCAGATCTATATGTGGCAACAGTAGTTCCAGATATATATATATATATATATATATATATATTGCTTCAACTATAACGACATGTTCCCGTCATTATGGAAAAGCCAATGGGCGTGGGTTCCAACAGATGACCACTTGTGATTATTACGTTCATGTTTACCTATCATTGATATTGGGAAATTGTATGTTGTTCGTAGAATGATAACTTAACTATGTATTTTGTATTATGTGTGCTTACTATGTTGTAATTGTTTGTATATATTGTCTTACGGGAGTAGCCGCGTTATCCTACCAGTACATTGTGGTTTCGTGTACTAATACTGCACTTTCTCTTTCTTGTTGAGTACAGGGCATCTTCAGGCGGCGACTGACGGACCTCTGTTAGGAGATTATTGATCGCGACTGGATTTAAGGGTAAGCCAATTCTTTCAGGCTGCCATGGATCCTTCTTTTGTTTTGTACATTCTCTTCGAACTCGGACGGGTGTTTAGACATTTATTATATTGTTTCGGGGTTGCACCCCTTCTTTCTAAGACTTATTGATTTTAGAGTTTTGGTACAATGAATTTCAGTTCTAGGATTGAATTTCCATAATAGTTGATTTTTAGAACTTCGGAGTTTATGGGAACTATGTATTTTATTTAGTCATTTAGACCTGCTTCCGTATCTTTAAATGCTTTAGTTTCATTAATTGCTTAGTTGGATTGTAGGAATGGTTCTCCCATTGGAAGGTTAGTTTGGGTGTCAATCACGGCGGTCGGGGTCGTGACAGAGTTAGTATCAGAACCCTAGGTTCGTTGATCTCATTGTACCAAAACGAGTCTAGTAGAGTCTTGCAGAATGGTACAGAGACATCTATTTTTTCTTCGAGAGGCTACAAGACTTTACGAAATCTCCCTGTCTTCTTATTCTTTCATGCTATGAATTGATTCCAATTGGTATCTGGTGATCCAAATTGGTATCTAATCTCCTTCACTCTTCTGTCCGCAGATGGTTAACATACGAATCAATGGCGCCAGGCCTGTAGCTCCCATCAATGATCCAGTAGAGGAGTCCACAACTAGTGGCCGTGGTCGAGGCAGGGGTAGGGGAAGAGGAAGGGACATAGGCTGAGGAAAAGTGGCACCTGCTAGGGGTACAGCCCCAATTGAGAATGTTCCTAGGGAAGAGGCCCCTCCTGCACCCTAAGAAGAGGTAGAATAGAATGTGGAAATCGAAGACGAGGAGGATATTGGACCAGATGAGGTGTAAAACCCCGTATTCTAGATAGACTAGAAAATGCAGAAATCATAAGTTGTAGGTTCAGGTCCTCAACATTCAGATAAAAAAATGGATCGGTTCCCGATCTCCAGTTCAACAGCATAAATGGTGAGTCCTCATTATTCAAGGACGATTTATGTGTTATCTTTCCATTTTTAGTCTTTCAGTTTCAGTTTTGCAAGAGTTAGATGGGACATTTCTCAGAATTTCAAGTCTTTTAGAGGCTTTTATTCTGACATAGTTTAGATTTAGTTTTAAGTTTGAGTTTGATATTTTAGTTGTCATTAAACTCAATTTTATATATTCAGACTTAGAATGGGTACTCCCCATCATTTCACTTTATGTCATGATTTAAGCTTCAGCACAAAATTTTCTCATTTAAGTTATCTTAGTATGCTTATGATATGCCAAAAAGGTTAGCTTGGAGTCACTCATGATCCTAGGTCCCGTAACCTGGGGGTAGCCTCGGGGCGTGACAAACTTCGTATCATAGCACTAGGTTCAAGAGTCATAGGATGTTTGAAAAGCCGCACTAAGTAGAGTCCCTTTCATGAGTGTGAAGCACGCCACACCTATGAGGGGGAGGCTACGAAGTGTTTTAGGAAAAAACTTCACTTTCTTGATAATCTTGTCATGCGTTGGTATGATCTCCTTTCTAATCCATCGTTATGCATTTTCAGATCATGCCTTCTCGTAGAGCTTACCTAGGAGTGCCAATGCCCGCAACGCTAATGCAACTCCTCCGGTCCCAGATCATGAGGTTTCAAATTCAGAGTTTCGTAATGCCATTCAACTTTTGGCCCAAAGTGTAGCTAATCAGAATAATCAGCAAGTTCCAGTTCCTACAAATGGTAATGATGGATAAGCGACAACTAGGGTCTATGATTTTTTTAGGATGACCTCACCTGTGTTTCTAGGTTCGCATGTTGCTGACGATCCCCAAAACTTCATTGATGAGGTCAAGAAAATATTGGGAGTGATGCCTACCAGTTTAAGGATATGGTTCACATATGGTTTACACAGTGGAAAGACAACATGGGTGAGAATGCTGCTCCTGTGACACGGGGGTGTTTTACCGGAGCTTTTCTGGACAGGTTCTTCCCAAGAGAGTTAAGAGAGCCAAATGATCAGAAATTCATGAATTTGAACAAGATTCCATGACAGTCCAAGAGTATGGACTTAAGTTCACCCAACTCTCCAGGTATGCTCCACACATGGTTATCGAATCCAAGGCTCAGATGAGTAAGTTTCCATTTTGGGTATCTGACTTGGTGAAAACAAAGTGTAGAAATGCTATGTTGCTGGAAGATATGAACATCTCTAGGCTCATGATTCTTGCTCAGCAGGTTGAGGGAGATAAGCATAGGGAACAGGCTACGGAGAACAAAAAGTCTAGGACAAACAACTATGAGTATTCTCAAAAGATATCGGGTGGTGGAAATCTCTCACAGTTTCAGTAGAAATCTTCAGCTCCAGCACCTTCATTAGCTAGTGTTCCATCCTCTAGGTCTCGACAGGATCAGAAAGGTAGGGCATCAGGCTTTAAGTCTCAAGGAAGTGTTTCAGTTACCAAAACCTACCCAACTTGTCCAAATTGTGGTAGGAACCCTCTGGGCGAGTGTCTTGCAGGAAAATATGGATGTTTTGGGTGTGGTCAAACTGGTCACACGTTGAGGGATTGCCCTTCTTCTAAACAGGGTAAAAGAGGTAACAGTGGTAGGGCTCATCCTACAACTTCAGCAGCACCAGTAGGTCACCCTACTCAGCAGGGTAACTCATCTGGTATAGGTGGCGGTCAACGCCATAATAGGTTGTATACTCTTCATTCTTGCCAGGATCAGGAAGACTCTCCTGATGTGGTTAATGGTACGTTGTGAGTGATCTTTATGCTTTGTTAGGTCCATGGGCTACTCTTTCCGTTGTTACTACTTATATAGCAGTAAACTTCGGTGTCAGTCTAGAAACTATCTCAGAACCCTAATAAGTCTCTACTCCAGTCGGTAACCCAGTTATAGCTAGACAGGTATACATAAACTGCCCTTTCACAATCTCTTAGAAAGTAACCTCAACAGATCTTGTAGAACTAGAAATGGTACACTTCAATATCATTCTAGGCATGGATTGGTTACATTCCTATTACGCCTCATCGATTGTAGAACTAGGATTGATCGTTTTCAGTTTCCAGACGAGCCAATCCTTGAATCGAAAGGTAGTAGATTACTGCCTATGGGTCAATTCATTTCTTATCTTAAGGCCAGAAAGATGATCTCTAAGGGTTATCTCTACCATCTAATTCAGTTTAAGATTCAAGTTCCAAAATCCCAACTTTTGAGTCAGTCCCGGTAGTTAATGATTTCCCAGGAGTGTTTCTAGAAGATCTTCTCGGGGTTCCTCCAAAAGGGAAATCAACTTTGGAACTAATCTCCTTCCCGATACCAAGCCTATTTCTATTCCTCCTTAGAGAATGGCTTCAGCTGAGCTTAAGGAATTGAAAGAGCAGTTGAAAGACCTTTTAGATAAGGGTTTCATCAGACCTAGTATTCCCCCATGGGGTGCACCAGTGTTGTTCGTGAAAAAGAAATATGGTTCTCTCAGGATGTGCATTGACTATCGGCAGTTGAACAAAGTAACACTTAAGAATAAGTACCCTATCCTAGGATTGATGACTTGTTTGATCAACTTCAGGGTGCTAGTCATTTTTCGAAGATATACCTCAGATTCGGTTTGTCATCAACTTAGAGTCAGAGATAGTGACATTCAGAAAGCAACCTTCAGAACTCGATATGGTCATTATGAATTTATAGTTATGTCATTTGGACTAACCAATTCTCTTGCAACTTTCATAAATTTGATGAACAAGGTGTTCAAGCAGTATTTGGCCTTGTTCGTTATCATTTTTATTGATGATATCCTCATTTACTCTAGGAATGAGGAAGAACATGCCACTCATTTGAGGGTTGTTCTGCAAACTCTCAAAGATAGTTGGTTATTCGCTCAGTTTAGCAAATATGAATTTTGGTTGCAATCCATTGTTTTCCTTGAGCATATAGTATCTAGCGAAGGGATTCGAGTGGATTCTCAGAAAATAGAGGCAGTCAAACAATGTCCCAGACCTACTTCTCCCACAGATATCAGAAGCTTCTTGTGTTTAGTGGGTTATTACAGAAGGTTCGTGGAAGGATTTTCATCCATAACTTCTCCATTGACTAAGTTGACTCAGAAAAAGGTTAAATTCCAGTGGTCAGATGAATGTGAGAAGAGCTCCTTAGAACTGAAAACTAGGTTGACTACAACTTCTGTTTTGATTCTACCAGAGGGTTCAGACGGTTATATGATCTATTGTGATGCATCCAGGGTCTACCTAGGTTATGTTTTTATGCAGCGAAGTAAGGTTATAGCTTATGCTTCTAGACAGATTAAGGTGCATGAGAACAACTATCTGACTCATGACCTCGAGCTTGCAGCAGTAGTATTTGACCTTCAGAGTTGGAGACATTACTTGTATGGTGTTCATGTAGATGTGTACATAGACCATAAGAGCCTTCAGTATGTGTTCACCTAGAAAGAGTTTAATCTTCGCCAGAGGAGATGGCATGAGTTCCTCAAAGACTATTACATGAATGTGCTTTACCATCCTGGAAAGGCCAATGTAGTAGTAGATGCTCTTAGTAGACTATTTATGGGTAGTGTAGCACATGTTGAAGAAGGAAGAAAAGAACTAGCAAAAGATGTTCACAGGCTTGCTCGCTTGGGATTTCAACTTATGAGCCTATCAGATGGTGGTGTGACAGTCCAGAATGGGTCAAAATCTTCATTGGTACTGGAGGTTAAGGAAAAACAAGATAGTGATCCTATGTTGCTTCAACTGAAAGGTGCAGTTCATCAGCAGAGAGTTGAGGTTTTCTCCCAAGGGGGAGATGGTGTGCTTCGCTATCAAGGTCGTTTATGTGTTCCTAAGGTGGGTTAGTTGAGACAGCAGATTCTTACAAAAGCCCATAACTCCAGGTATTCTATTCATCCAGGCGCCACTAAGATGTACCATGATATGCGAGAAGTCTTTTGGTGGAATGGTTTGGAAAGGGATATAGCAGACTTTGTGTCTAAGTGCCCTAATTGTCAACAAGTGAAGGTAGAACATCAGAAACCAAGAGGTATGACTCAAGAGATTAAAATTTCTACATGGAAGTGGGAAATGATCAACATGGACTTCATTATACGTTTACCTCGTACTCGTAAACAGCATGACTCAATTTGGGTGATAGTTGACAGAGTTACTAAGTCTGCGCACTTTTTGGCCGTCAAGGCTACAGATTCAATGGAGGACTACGCCAAGCTTTACATTAATGAGATAGTCAGGTTGCATGGGGTTCCTTTGTCTATCATATCAGATAGAGGTCTTCAGTTTACCTCTCATTTCTGGAAGTCATTTCAGAAAGGTTTTGGTACTTAAGTTAACTTCAGCACAACATTTCATCCACAGATGGATGGTCAGGCAGAGCATATGATTGAGTCCTTAGAGGACATGTTGAGAGCTTTTGTGATCGACTTCAAGCGTAGTTGGGATGATCACCTTCCTCATAAAGAGTTCGCCTGCAATAATAGTTATCATTTCAGCATTTAGATGGCCCCTTATGAGGCATAGTATGGGCGTAGATGTAGATCTCCAGTTGGTTGGTTTGAAGTAAGTGAAGCAGCCTTGATAGGGCTAGATTCGGTTCATGATGCTATGGAAAAAGTTTAGCTCATTAGAGATAGACTTAAGACAGCCCAGAGTCGCTAGAAATCCTATGCAGATGTAAGGAGAAGGGACTTAGAGTTCCAAATTGATGATTGGGTTTTCCTAAAAGTGTCACCTATGAAAGGGGTGATGAGATTTGGCAAGAAAGGAAAGCTTAGTCCTAGGTATGTAGGCCCTTACAAGATCTTGAAAAGAGTTGGTAAAGTTACTTATGAGTTTGAGTTTCATGCAGAACTAGCAGTAGTGCATCCTGTTTTTCACGTTTCGTTGTTGAAGAAGTGTGTGGGTGATCCAGTATCTATAGTACCATTGGAAAGAGTGGCTGTGAAGGATAGTCTCACTTATGAGGATGTGCCAGTTAAGATTCTTGATTGTCAGGTTCGAAGGTTGAGAACAAAGAAGTCGCTTCAGTAAGGTTTTCGGGAGGCGTCAGTCCGTAAAGGGAGCTAGTTGGGTAAGCAGAAGTAGCCATGAAGGCCTAGTATCCTCATCTTTTTCCTTCCGATTCTATTCCAGCTTGAGGTAATAGTTCCTCTCCAGATTTTCAGTCATTCATTCATAAATTCAGTCTTAGTATCATGTTCCTTAGTCCTACTTGCATTTTCAGCGTATTTGCATGTCCTTGGAACTTAGTTCAGTTAGATTTCAGTTTCCAGTACTTAGTGGTAGGGTTTGCAGCCCTTTCGCTCCATCTTCAGCTAGTTTTGTCTTTATTCGAGGATGAATGTTCCCAAAGGGGAGATAATGTAACACCCTGTATTCCAGACAGACCAGAAAATCTAGAAATCAGAAGTTGTAGGTGCCACCTACGAACCGCAGGTGGGATCCGTGGTTGGCCACATGCAACCCCCTTATCAGAAAGTCCAGAAAAATTTCTAAGGGTCGACCCATAGACCGTAGGTTAGACCATGGGCTGTGGCCATGGTCCATGGATCGTGACCCCAATCAGTCCCTCTTTGACAACCAGTCGATAGTTGACAGGATGGACCGTAGGTCCATCGATGGTCCGTCGGTCAATTCGTCGGTTGCTCCCGACAACTTTTAAGTCAGGGGTCGTTTGGTCTTTTCCCTATTTGTTGGACCCCTAAACTACATCGTTTTAGTCAGTTTTTGCCTGGTAACTTAATTAGAACTTACCCTAGTAAACTCTTTCTCCTAAAATTCATCAAGTTGAACGAGAAAAGGGAGAAAGAGTCGACCAAACCCTCTCAAGAACGCAACAAGGTTTTCTTTGATTCCAGCCCCACAATCAAAATATTTCTTCATGAATTTCGTCACCAGGTATGTGGGTTTTCACTAGTGGGTTCCTTTCACCCATTAGGTCCCTAGAATTTAGTTAGATTCTTGATTCTATATATCACCTAGGGTTTCCAAAATTTTAGATGTATGTTGCGATTCAGCTGTTAGACTAATCCAAATCAGATTATCATGTTTTCGTGGAATTTTTCTTAGCTCTTTGCATGAAACTCAGAACCCTTGTTGTGTAGATTCGTCTAGTTCATGAATCACACTTGCTAGGTCAGTTATTTCAAATATACATTCCCTAGTTAAGAATGTTTCATTATCAGTATATTAATCTTGCATTTTCAGTTAGTATGTCAGTATTTAAGCTATTCAGTATTACAGAACTTCAGTTATAATGTGTTGTTTACAGAATCAGTTGGGAGTAGGCTTAATACCGAGTGGACTAAGGGTCAGTCACCCTCATAGTCCCAGAACTACGTGCCCTCGTAGGATAAGTCCCCTCTATAGGCATCAGTTTTAGTGATCACACCAGTCAGGCCTTTATACCCATGGCATGGTATATTGGGTCCTCTCGATAAGGTGATACATCGGACTCTACATATAGCTCTCACAGTTTTATGTTGGTTAACAGTAGCTCCCACAGTCAGATTCTAGTGCATTGACCAGATTATTAGTATAGTTCAGTATTCAGTCTCAGCATGTCATATATTTGGTCATTTGCATTCAGTTAGCTCAGTCTTCAGCATATTTCAGTATTTACCCTCATGTTCAGATTATATCATTGCTTTTATTTCTTTGTTCAATTATATGTTTTATTCAGCTTTATCCTATCCTACATGTTCAGTACCTTTCAAGTACTAACGCATACACTGCGCTACATTTTCTCGTGATGTAGGTTCAGGTCCTCAACATTCAGATCACGCATAGATCGGTTCTTGATCTCCAGTTTAGTAGCATCAGTGGTGAGTCCTCATTCTTTGAGGACGATTGACATGTTAACTTTCTATTTTTAGTCTTTCAGTTTCAGTTTTGCTAGAGTTAGCTGGGGGCATATCTCAACATCTACAGTCTTTTAGAGGCTTTTATTTAGACATAGTTTAGATTCAGTTTTTAGTTGGAGTTTTATCTTTCAGTTGTCATTAAAATCGGGTTTATATATTCAGACGCAGAATGAGTATTCCCCATCATTTCACTTTATGTCATGATTTAAGCTTCCGCATAGAATTTTCTCATTTCAGTTATCTAAGTATTCTTATTATATGCGAGCAGGGTTAGCTTGGGGTCACTCGTGATCCTAGGTTCTGTGTCTGCGTCCTAGGAGTAGCCTTAGGTCATGACAAGAGGATGCATAGGTTGGGAATACCGACATTCCTCCCATAGACCCAGTCTTAGCTCACCAAATCATGACATTTTTGAAGGGGTTGGTCGGCCCCGGAGTCTTTCCCACAGTGCAAGTGGCTCAACCACCGGCCAACCGCCCCATTGCTGCTACTGTTCCCAAGGTGGCTGGAGCACCAGGCATTGATGACTTCTTCCGTCCCCTATTGGGATGACTGGTACTGAGCATGAGATGTTGACTAAATTTTTGAAATTGAAGCCTCATGTGTTCTATGGTTCTGAAAGTGAGGATGCCTATGAGTTCATTTTAGATTGCTATGATAGGCTTCACAAGTTGGGAATTATACACCAGCATGGAGTAGAGTTCAGGACTTTCCAACTTCAATGTGAGGCTAAGCAATGGTGGAGGGCCTATGCGGAATGCAGATCACCAGTCTTGCCCCCACTCATTTAGTCACAGTTCCATGCTCTGTTCCTAGTGATATATGTGCTCCGTACTTTCAGGGATCGCAAGTAGGATGACTTTATGGCTTTGGAGTAGGGTGGTATGACTGTAGTTTCCTATGAGGCGAAGTTCCATACCTTGTCCAGATATGCTACCAAGTTGGTAACTTCAAATGAGGAGAGGATTTGTATATTTATCAAAGGATTGAACCCCGACTTACAGGTATTGTCTATTCACATGACCTCTATAGGTAAAAGTTTTAATGAGGTGACAAACTTTATGAAGAAAGTGGAAGGAGTTCGACGTGATGGGCAGGCCAAGGCTTTGGCTAAGAAGCCCAAGAGCACAGGCAACTTTCATGGTTCCTACACCAGAGGTTCAGGTAGGCCGACACCTGCAGCCTGGCCAATTCAGTCACCCATGCCCGCTTCTTTGGTTGGTTACTCGGGAACTCCACAACAGAATCTTATTCAGGATAGTCAGGGCTCTGCACCTGTGTCAGGTAGCAAGCCATCTTTTGACCATATTTATTACAATTGTAGAGAACTTGGGCATATGAGGAGAGATAGTCCCCATCCACGCATGTCTGACCCCGTGCAGCAGCAGACTAGAGCAGTGATACCAGCGGGCAGTGGTAGTAATGGTAGAGGGCCTCTACAAGGTGGGCGAGGAGGAATTCAGTGAGGCTGTGGAGGTCGAGGAAATGGTGATGTAGGTAGAAGAGTAGTGCATCCAAATAAGGTGGTCTCCCGTCCAGATGATAGGGCTCAATGTTATGCCTTTTCGGGCAAGATTGAGGCTAAGGTGTTTGATGCTGTGATCACAAGTACTATTCTTATGTGTGATGGCTACTGTTCTGTTTGATCTGGGTTCTACTTATTCATATGAGTCAGTTCAGTTTGCCTTGGGATTTGATGCTATTTGTGATGTACTTGATGCCCCCATCCATGTTTCTACCCAGTTAGAGAGTCAGACATAGCCACCCATGTATATCGTGTTTCTCCTATCTTATTTATGGGTTTTCAGACTTAGGCTGATTTGGTTATTCTGGATATGACTGACTTTGATATAATCTTAGGCATGACTTGGTTATCCCCCTATTATGATGTGCTTAATTGTAATGCTAAGTGTGTGACTATAGAGATCCCAGGTAGGGAAAAGTTAGAGTGGGAAGGGGTGTACAAGCTTAAGCTAGCTAAGGTCATATCTTTCATTCGAGCTAGGAAACTGGTGGGGCAGAGATGTAACGACCCGTTCCCATCGTTATAGAAAAGCCAACGGGGAGAAATTTTGTGCCGAAAAACTTTTTCCTAGTAACTTGAAATTTCTCAACCCAGCTCAGATTTGGATGAAATTCGAGTTTGTGAGGTCTAAGGAAATCTGGTAGCAATTGGATGAGCTAATTATGATTTTAATTACATGAGTAGATAGCCAAGACGTTAAAGAACCCGTATGACTTTACAAAATTAAATTCGGGTTAGTGGACCTTCCGAAATTAATCTTAAGCGTGAACGGGTAGTGTCTAAGTCTCGTTGGTTGAAGGCGTGTTGTGAAATTGGGGTATTGGAATTATTAAAATAGGTCACTATTTCGTGCAAGACGCTTTCGCGGGGATTTCTGCTGCTAGGGCGGGGCCGCTGTAGCAGGGTAAGGACCGCTGTGGCAGGTCCGACACGACTAAAGTTGGAAATAAACCCCAAAACGTCTTTATTCTGCATTTTTCAACTTTGAGAGTAAAAAGACGAACCCCAGGTGATTTTTGACAGTTTTCCACCATTTTTAAGGCTAAAGGTAAGGTTTTAACTCCCCGAATCCATTTTTTGATCCGTAGAACGTAATCTAATGGGTAATTATCGATGGGGAAGAGTTTTGATCTGAGAATTGTGGTGGGAAAAGACCTAATTGGGAGTTTGGGATCATGGGTATGACCTAGGGTTGATTGAATTGTTAGTAATCCACGTAATTAATGATGGATTATTGATTTCCCTGTTAAATTGATTGTTTGTAGACCAAGAACAAGCGAAACGAAGCCGAAAAGGGAAGAATCAAGTTTCTTAGGGGATTCAAGCTTTTTTTGAGGTAGGTGATGGTTGTGATTCTATGATTGTGTGATGTATGTTTGTTCTTGTTTCATTATGATACATGTATGTATTTGAATGTTGCATTATTGATCACACTTGGTGTAAATGAGATAGATGAATGATGAATGCCATGAATCATTATTTGATTATATGAACTTGAGAATATACTTATGTTTGTGATTGTGGCTTGTTGAATGGATCGGGTGTTGCGTTCCGACGCACTAACTTAGATCGGTTGCTACGTTCCGACATAATTATATGATCGGTTGCCACGTTCCGGCATAAACATTGGATTGGGTACCACGTTATATGCTAACTGTTTGGGTTTGGTTCCATAAGAGGACCAATGAGTTGACATAAATGTGTATCTTGAGAAATGTGAAGTTGTACGTTGATGTTAAATAATGATGATATTGTATATGTTCGATGTATGCATGTTGTTATATTGTTGTATGACTTATATAAGTTGCACTTAGTGGGATAGCCGTGTAATCCTACCAGTACACTGTGGTTGTGTACTGATACTGCACTTGTTCTTTCCTTGTTGAGTATAGGGCATCTTTAGGCGACTATTGACAAACCTTATTTAGAAGATCAGTGATCGCCGATCGAATTCATGGGTGAGCCAATTCTTCCAGACTGCCATGATTTCTCCTTTCGTCTATGTCCATATTTCGGACATAAAATTTTCTAGTTAGTTAATTAGTTCGTTAGTTTGTGGTTGTATCCCTTCCTGTTTAGACTTTTGGTTCATTGTTAGATGTTTTGGTACATTGACTTTCAGGTTCTAGGCGTATTTTCCGCATAGTTTGGTTGTTAGATCTTTTGGAAGTTTATGGGAACTTCAGTTTTTAGCTATTTAACTTGCTTCTGTAACTTAAATGCCTTAGTATTTTTTATTAAGTTGGGTAGCTAATTAGTATAAATGGTTCTCCCACCGGAGGGTTAGCGTGTGTGCTAATCATGATGGTTTGGGTTGTGACAAAGTTGATATAAGAGCCTAGGTTCGTTGATCTCAATGTACTAAAACGAGTCTAGTAGAGTCTTGCGGAACGGTACGGAGACGTCTATACTTTTCTTCGAAAGGCTATAGGACTTTAGGAAATCTCTCTATTTTCTCTTGTCTCCTTTCGTGCTATAACTTGATTCCAATTGGTATCTGTCGATTCAAATTGGTATCTAACCTCCTTCACTCTGTTGTCCGCTGATGGATAACACTAGGTTCAATGGCGTCAGGCCCGTAGCTTCGGTCAATGCTCCAGTTGAGGAATCTACAGCGAGAGGTCGCAGTCGAGGTAGGATAGATGAAGAGCTAGGGGTAGAGGCCGAGGAAGAGTGGAACCTACTAGAGATGAGGTACCGGTCAAATTTTTTCCCTAAAATGAGGCCCCACCCGTGAAACATGAAGAGATAGAGGAGAATGTTGAGGTTTAAAATGTTGAGGAGGTTGGACAAGAGGAAGAGTTGTAGGCTAAGACAACAAGCATTCCTCCCATCAACCTAGTGTTAGCTTAGCTTAGCAGATCATGTCATTCCTGAAACGGTTGGTTAGTCCTGGAGTGCTTCCTTCTGTTCAAGCAACTCACGCTCCCGCCAATCCTCCTATTGCTATCACTGTCCCTAAGGTGGGTGGAACTGGAGGTAATACTTTCTTCTGTCCTTTATTGGGTCCTGTTATGACTGGTAATGAACATGAGACGTTGACTAAGTTTTTGAAGTTGAAAAAACCTATGTTCTATGGTTCTAAGAGTGAAGATGCATATGAGTTCATCCTAGATTACTATGAAAGGCTTCATAAGTTGGGAATTGTCCATCAGCATGGGGTTGAGTACGTGACTTTTCAGCTTCAAGGTGAGTCTAAGCAGTGGTGGAGAGCTTATATGGAATGCAGATCTTCAGTTTTACCTCCACTTACATGGGCATGAAATATGTACCTAGGACTTTGAGGGATCGCAGGAAGGATGAATTCATGGCTTTGGAGCAATGTGGTATGTCTATGGCTGCTTATGAGGCCAAGTTACATGCCTTGTCTAGATATGCTACACAGTTGGTGACTACTGAGGAAGAGAGGATCCATTTATTTGTTAAGGGCCTAAATTCTGAGTTGCAGGTATTATCTGTTCATATGACCTCTGCAGGAAGAAGCTTTAATGAGGTAACAAACTTTGTTAAGAAAGTGGAGGGGGTGAGGCGAGACGGTCAGGTGAAGGCATTTGCTTAAAGGGCCAAAAACTCCGGTAACTTTCAAGGTTCTTATGCCAAAGGGGCAGGGAGGCCAACACTTGCTGATAGACCAATTCAGTCTGCTATGCCCGCCTCTACAAGTAATTACTCAAGAAATCCACCTCATAATTTGATTCAGGATAGCTAGGGAGTCACGCCTTCGGAGGGCAGCAGACCATCTTTTGATCGTACATGTTACAACTGTGGTGAACCTGGGCATATGAGGATAGATTGTCCCTACTAATGTGTGTTGGATTCCGTGCAGCAGCAGACTAGAGTAGTGGTACCTGGGGGAAATGATAATAATGGTCGAGGGCGTCCATAAGGTGGGCGAGGAGGTAATCAACGAGGTCGTGGAGGTAGAAGAAATGGTAATGCAGGTAGGGGTAACATGCAATAGGGCAGGGAAGTCTCTCGACATGAGGATAGGGCTCAGTATTACTCATTCCTGGGCAAGAATAAGGCTGAGGCGTCTAACGCGGTGATCACAGGTACTATTCTTGTCTGTGACCAGATGGCGAATGTGTTATTTGATCCGGGCTCTACTTATTCTTATATGTTTGTGTGATTTTCCGCAGCATTTGCTATGATTTGTGATATACTTGATTCTCCCATCTATGTTTCTACCCCAGTTGGAAAGTCTGTCATAGACACCCATGTCTATCATGTTTGTCCTATTTTGTTTATGGGTTTCTATACTTTGGATGATTTGGTGATTTTGGATATGATTGACTTTGATATAATCTTAGGCATGTGTCACGACCCGGGAGCACCCCCTAGTCGTAACCGGCATACTTGACCTCGAAGAGGTCTAATACAAGCCTCTTAGCATTCATTCATCGCATAGACACTAAAACCATAAGGAATTAAAGACTTTCTTTACCAAGAAAACATTTCATAAACAAAAATATAGCAAGCGAAAGACTTTCTAGACTTTATACATGATGTCTCAAAACCATCTATTACTTTAGAGTACAAAATTCGGGACTAATCCCATACACAACTTAAACAATACTAAAAAGACATAAAAGAACATATTAGGTATTGTCCTCGAATCTATGAGGACCCACCAAGTCTTCATCTTCAACACTTAGAAACCTATCAAATAGCCATGACATGTCATCATCTCCAAATCCCTACACTTTAGTCCAGAAAGGGAAAGAAAGGGGTTAGCACAATTAAGTACTAAGTATGGAGACCATGCAAAAACATG